>PVIC010011135.1:0-41882 GCA_004025085.1 Thryonomys swinderianus
CCCTTTTCTTTTCTTTTTTAATAGTGATCTCTTTTGTTTTAACTCCTCGAGGTGGGCATGTAGCTCATTAATTTTCATTTCAACATAACTTTTGAACTAAAACTTTCATTATTGCTTTGGTTGCTTCCCACCAATTTTGTTACCTGGTCTTTCCTTATATATTTACATTCTGAATAGTTTCTAATCAATGCTGTTCTATAAATATACATACACATATGTTTCCACATACTGATTTTCAAATGTGTGGCTTTTTAAATTCAGATGGATTTCCATTTCCAATTTTTAATTTGTATTTTAATCAGAAAAAACAATTACCTAGAATATGTCATGACTTCGAGTTCAGAAGTCATGACTTCTAGTTGCAGTGTTGGCTAGTTCAATGATAGTTCAAGATACATTGAAAGGAGCTACTTACAGTATTCCTATACTGAAACGGCTCCTTTGGGCACCCACCATGCAAAGTAACCTTCTTTCCCCTCCGACACAGATCCAGACCCCTTCTTCATGAAGGTCACACACTGACTGCTTACAGATTTTTGTTTTTGCACACTGACTTCCAGGTAGTGAATACTCTTGGATTTTTCTTACCCAAGTAAAAAGTGCTTTCCTGCAAAGAAAGCAGAAGACTTTCTCAGCAGGTTGTGAATCTTCCTGTTAGTGTTTGTAACATAATGTTGCCAGTAAGGTCAGTTATTGAGAAAAAATGAATTGTCCTTAGTTTTCAGTAACTTTGGGGGGGGGGAGAGGGAGTGGTACTGGGGTTAAATTTAGGACCTTCACACTGAGCTAAATACATTGCTCTTTTTTATCCTTTATTTTGAGGTAGAGCCTGAGTCACTAAGTTCCCCAGGGTGAGCCCCAATTTATGATCCCTCTGTCTCAGCATCACAGAGTGCTGGGATTACGTGTGTGTCAACATGCCTGACTTCAGTAACTTTTAAAGTGGGCTTACCTTCATGTGTGGGCAATAAAGGGCTGAAAGCCCTAATGATACTTAATTTCAAAAAGTACAAAAACTTATTTTATTCCCCTTCTCTATGAAAAAAGTACTAGTATAGTTAGTTGAGCAGGAATTTGAAATAAAATTGTCAAATATATTGTTTATGTTCTTTGCTTTTAGTGCTAGAAATGATTTAAGAGATTAGCAAAGTGTTTCATTTAAAAGATGAGGAAACGAAGTCTCAGAAAGGTTAGCCAAGGCTCATATATAACAAATGAGGAAAGTGAGTCTCAGAAAGACTTAAGAATTTGTCTATGATCAATATACATTTTATTCCTGGAAAAAAGTGAAATGAAATCCAGTATTTTGCCTCTCTTACCACCATACTGCCTTATTTGAATGCTCTTTGTAAAATTTCTAACTAAAGATGTGAAGATATCTTTTTTCCACAGCTCAAAATTTAGCTTGTAACTGTCCTGATGAGCTTCAAACTTGGCAGAGTTGCAAAGTCCAAAAGAGTAGGGGGTGGGAATTTTCCATACTTCTTGGATTATCAAAAGCTGAAATTAATGGCATATGGTGCTGCTAGAGATCCTCAGATCCTGGCAATATGATGTTAAATGTTTCCATTTTTCTTAGAACATGAAACAGGCTCCTTTACTCATGGGAACAAATATTGGATATGGTGTGAGATCAACAAATGAGCTGTCCTCAACAGCTCTTTGAAATAAAATACAAAACTATCAAAAGAATAATCAATAATGGTAAAATTCAACATAATATATAAAGCAAAGAGTATGTTGATATAGACAAATGAAATATCAAGCTTGATTACTCTTAGCTATCTGAGACTTTTACTTGAGACCTGAAAAAAGCCTGTGGGATCTTTCAGTTGAATTGTTCCATTTTTTGCTGGGCCATGGCTGGACACAGCCTATGGCAGGAAGAAGCAAAGATTCAGGAATCAGGCAGAAGGTGGACTACAAAAGCTATCACAGCATGTTAAGTGCATCAAATATCCATTCAACAATAACAAGTTTAAAGCAGAGAAATAATTTAGTTAGATTTGAAATTATCATTCTGGATGAAGTGTGGGTAGTCAGTTAGTGGTGTGCAGGAACAAGTAGGAAACCCAACTGGGAAGATACCAATACTTCCAAATAAAAAGATGAGAAGGGTCTAGACTGAAGCCTAGAGATGCAGATGGACTTGAAAAGAGAGGACTGGGAAATGCTAATGTGATAAAAATTTCACTATGACAAATGAAAGCAGAAGGTTAACCTAATGAACTCTGTACTATTTAATTACTGTTTTATTAATTACTCAAATCACTTTTATCTCATTTAATATGTCACAGTACAAGGAAGTTATTTACCAAATAGACTGAGATAAGTGCAGATTCCACCAGGAACTTTATTTCACTCTATTGCCCACTCTGGGCTACTCCATATACAACAGCATGACAAACACAGACTTCACAAACACAGGTTTGGTCTTGGGTTACTTGGTGGATGGACATGTGATTTGTCAAACCAAGAAAAAACTGTAGGATTCTGTTTGAGAGAAAAACTACGGGCTTGTTTTCAGACATGTTGTATTTTACTCACTTCTCTTTGGAACAGCGGGGAACAAAAGGACCCGGCGGTTTGCATTTGGTCAGGCTCAGCAAAGAGGTGAGTCACTTAGGAGGAGCGAGATCTCCCGAGGAATGGGCTGGAGGGAAGGGAGCCAGGAAGGAGCCCTAGCAAACCGTGACACTGAGGAGGAAGGTGAGGAGCTGAACCCATCAGACTGAGACATCAGACATAAGAATGGAAACAGAGAATGCATTCTACAAATAAAGTAGTCAGAGAATTTCCAGAACAATAATATTAAGTGCCCCTGAGAAGTCATGCCAAACAGGTGCCGAAGGCTGAAGACTTACCCAAAATTTACAAGAGTGTTCCAAACAGAGAGAACACATGGTCCAACAGCAGAGAAGTCACAACAATAAGCTTAAGATGATCTGAGCAGTATAATCTGTGCTCAGCTGGAAAGGACAGGGAGGAAGATTATCAGAAAACACACTGAGTTGATGTTAACCCAAATTTGTAGTGAAAAGAGAAAACTGAATACAGTTTTCTCCTGGTCTATTCAATAAATAACTTCAGTGTACTGTGACAGATTAAAACACCAGATTAAATCTGAGTTTGATAGAATTTAGATAGGTATATAGGCAGATTATGATACATAGATAGATGATAGATGATGATGATGATAGATAGATAGATAGATAGATAGATAGATAGATAGATAGATAGATAGATAGATGCATGACAAATAATCTTTGTCCCAAGTGCCAAATTCACCCTTGCAGTGGTTGGAGTAAATGTTTTGTCAGACAGACTCTTTCTTTTCCCATGGACAAAGCAGAATAAACATTGATAAGTCATGCTAACAAATCATGAACTGTCCAATTACTGCTCTATTAGTTACCCGAATCTCTGTTATCCTACGTTTAATCTCTCACAGTACAATGAAGTTATGTATTGAATAGACTGGGAGACATGCAGATGCTATGAGGAACGCTCCTTTGCCCACTCTGAGCTGCTCTACTTACAGTAGATCATCCAGCTGTTGTTCACTAACGCGGTATTTCCATGGTCTTGGCATCACATCTTGGAGTTGTTCCCTGTTTAGAGTTTCTGGCTACTGTGTCTGAAAAGAGGCCTCCCATGCGGATGAGGGATGCAATGAACAGGAAGGACATCTTATGCTATTGGCACAACTGAGTCACACTGGCAGGGAAAGCCAGTCAGAAGAGGGTTCTCTGTCTTCTCACAGGGTTTCATGTTTCTTCCCCTGCTCAACTTCAACCTTTCTTTCCTTCTGTCTAATTCTCTCCATCTCTGATATATTTTTTACCCATTTCTTACACATTCTTCCTTTCCAACACTATCTTTAGCAACCTGTGACATTTTGTGGAGCAAAAAAGACACTGTAGGCTCATGATCTCAGGGAATAGCTACAATGCTTTTCCTTTAATAATGAACTGTCTTCCCAGGATTTCCTTGAAATGAACTTCATAGTGAGAAATTGATGTCTTCAGCTTTCACATCCACTTGGGATATGTGAAACCTCCCCTTTGATTGTTGAAACAGGACTTCCATGCATAACCTTCTTATGAAGACTCACTGTTTCATTCAGTGAGGTTTTACCACTTCTAACACAGAAAGATATTGGCCTATGTACTCATAGAATTGCCATATGGGGATCAATTACAAGCTAGGAAGGAGGTCTCTCCATGCTCATTACATGATAAAAAGCTTTTTTATTAAGAGAAAGCTATCAAGCCATCAAAAAATATTTATGATAAACTATACTTTTGCTCATAGATAGTTCTGGTACATAATAGACACTTGTACGATGATTGAATAACTGATTTATTTTGGATCACCATTTCTGGAAATATTAAAAACATATTAAGGTCATTTTACAGAAGACATCAGTTCTCCAAAAATATTTATTACATCTTTTTGTATCATCTTAAAGCAATCTGCATACTCTGTGGGATTATTTGTTGCCTTTGGTTCACAGAAATTATTCTTAAAATGTTATCTTATTAATTTTGCACCTTAAACTTGAGTATAGTTCTTGGCTAAACAGAGGAGTATCTTGGAATTTCAGTGTATCACACCAAGTCCTCAGCTGTGGCTCCCTTCTTACCTCTCACATGCAACCCCAAAGTCAATAACCTCATCATTTGTCCCTAGGACACAACCTAGAGTGTGTTTGTTCATGAATGGATCTGTAGTAGGCCCGCAGGAGCTCAGCAGTATAAAATGTGGAACAAACAATGGCCATGGTCAAGAGTTGTCCACAAAATGAACCTCATTCTGCTATTTTCATAAACCTCCAACCCCCACCTGCTGACTTCAGATCTCTGTCGGCTTCAGGAGAGCCAGATGTTCTTCGCCCTGTGTGCTCCAAACCACCACTCTGAGCCCCAGGAAAGTGAAACGGCAACATGCATCGGTGTTCACTGCCAAGGGCTTTCCACCAGGTTCCAGAAGCCTGGGAATTCCACCCTGGGGAAAGAAAGCAGGCACTTTCCTGCCAGATTCACCTCCCACCACGGGAGGTTGTTTTTAATTGTTCTTTGAAGATCCTGTCCAAGTATTTAGAGCCCTCTCCACCCACGCAGGCCAGGCTGGGCTGGACCTGGGAGCCATCATGGTTTCTTTCCTGCTCCCTATCACAGGGACACTGAAGCTGTGGGCAGAGCCTTTTTTCCACTTTGTCTGCTGGGGACGGGACCCAACTGACTCCAGATGTGGTGGTGACAGCTGAGATGTTTTCCATGGCAGGCTTTTAGCTGGGAATCACTTATCATTTTCAAAACATCCCTGGGGAATTTGTGCAAATGGCATGGTTCAAAATCTGAAGCCACTGAGATTCTGTTACTTATCACCATGTTTTTTGGGGGGGGATAAAGAAATTGAGGTTCACATAGGTAAAAAATGAGAGGGCTGAGATTTAAAATCTTCTCTATCTAAATCCAAGACCTGGCCTTGTTACTTTCCCAGAATTCAGAAGTGCCTGGGAGAAGTACTGATGGGTTCACATGCAAATCTACCATAAGGGGTCCTATATCCAATCAAATGGCCTATTTATTTTGATTAGTTGTAGAAATTAAGCTTACTTAAAGTAATCCTTGAGGAGAAATATTGTCTCTGATATAAGAGGAAATATTTACTGTTTTAACTTTTATTCTGAAATAATTTCAGTCTTGCCAAAAAGTTATAAGACTACACGGAGTTTTCCTCATATACTTTTTCCATTTTCCTCAAACATTAACATATTATATGATCATAGCAGTTAACCAATCATAAAGTGAACCTTGACCATGATATGATTATATAATCTATAGATCTTCTTCAAATTTCACCCATGGTCCCATTAGCATCCTACTCATAGGGTGGAATTCCGGACCCCAAGCTGAATTCAGTCATCCTCACTTCTTAGGTTCCCACCTTCTGAGTAATTCTTCCATCTTTTTGTCTTTCAAGGCCTTGACACTCTTGAATAGTACTGGTCAATTATTTAGTAGGAGATGCTTCGTCTTGGGTTGTCCGATGTTCCCTCATCACCCAGGCTAAGTACTTTCGGCTGTGTGCTCATTATCCTGCAGAAGGAATGCTGTACTCAGTGCATGGGAAGAGGCACATAATGCTGGTGTGTTTCCTTATTGGTGAGGTTAACGGTGACCACTTGGTTAAAGTCGAATCTTCCAGTTTCTCTGCTGTAAAATGACTTGTTTCCTTTTGCAGTTAGTAAGTATCTATTCTTTAAACTGAATCTCTCCGGCAATCATTTTTAGTTACATCACTTAATCTCTCTGAGCCCAGTGTCCTCACATATTAAACAACCTAAGTAATCACTGCTCTGCTCTACATAAACATCAGTGGTGTTTAGAGGCACAAATAACATGAAAATACTTTGTAACTATGAAGTTACATAACACACCATATATATTTAATATTGAATCAAATATAAAACAGCCATTGATTGACAAGTTTCCCAGCATTGATACATGTTTCTTTTAATTGAATTCTTTATTGGTACAATTTACATACATCTCACATGATACATGTTTTAAACTTCACTTAAAAAGGAGATTTAAAAATTTGTCTCTATAAACCATAAAGGATTTCTCTGCTGACTTGCTCTCATAGACCTCCCAGAAGAGACCAAACCTTACTTGAAGATTCCAGAGTTTCTGCTAATCTGAGGTTCCCTGGACTTCTCATTCAAATGAATAAACATAAAGGAGTGATCATGGTATGCACTGTGAGTTGGGATTACCATACACAATGTAACATTGTGATTTCTCTTCAATTTTACAAATGTAATAAGCATATCCTGGTCCATTAACACAGTGGCAAAAAGCCATCATATTCTTTTATATTTCCAGTGTGCAGCCATATGACTTGTTAGTGGGAAGTCTAGCAGTTTACTCCTGAGACCTTCTCAGGAAAGCATTCTCCTCCCACACACATTCAGAACCTTTGTCAAGTTTAAGAAGCTCAAGCCCAATTCAGTCCCATGGGGAAAGACATTTGATTCTTTCTATTCTTCTGCTTTCTTCTCATGCACTGACTGTCACTGTTAAAACCAGGTCTGCACTGAGCTGTGAAGGCAGCAGTGATCTCGCATACCCAAACCAAAGTGTGCCCTGTGCTCAGCTGCTTGGCCTTTGCTCCCAACCCACAGCATACAAGAGATTTGGACCCACAGGGAGTTTTAGCCTCAGCTGTTGCAACCCCCACACACCCACTAACAGCCTCCCTCCTGTATAGAACAAGGATCACCATGTCACATACCCAATAATCTTGTTGGTATAATTCTCTTGGAAGCCCTTCTTGTCTTCTCTGCAGATTTTTGTTTACTCATCTTCGTTCACCACAAGACGTGAGAAGGATCAGATTCAATTTCTCTCAAAAGTTTCTAGAGTCTTTATATCAATTCTTCAGGCTCCTCTCTAGGTACCACTCATGCTGATGAAGGGGTATGATGAAAAGGTGGTCTTGGTCAGGCATAAGAAATTCCCATCATACTCTTCCCCCAGGCAAAGACACTCAATGGTCACCCTATACTTATTTAGTGAAAGAAGTTATTCTTGAGGTTCTGAAAAATGGTTTGTTGCATGGTAATTTGCTATATTCACCAGGGTTTGTTGTTGTTGTTGCTGTTGTTGTTGTTGTTGTTGTTAAAAATAAAGCAGTCTGGTACTTATTACCCAAATATGTATAATTAAGTGCTCAAGCCTCAGCTACATGTGAACCTAAAATAAAATCTCACTTTCTTTTAAAGTTCTGAAAATGATAGCTTGGGTTCTACCTACTTGTTTCCATAAATCAATCAACTCCAATGTCTCTGGGCTATTTCTGAGACAGGATCGTGATTCTTCTCCCACCTTTTCTTGGGTTTCTCTTTTTCTCCTCCTTGCATTGACTCATCACTGTCACTATGTTGCCTTTGGGCTGATAACCCTGGTCAGGCATTCTCTGGATAAGGCACAACTGTTTTCTACTGAGGACAGAAAACACTATCCACACTGCCTCCAAGAGGAGAGGCTGCTCTTTCCTTCCAGCACGACCCAGGTAGTAACTTCTAATCAGGCTTTCTCAGCACCTTATGGAGGACAGAAGGGACCATCCACCTACAGAATAAATTATGTTACCATGAAAGGTCTTCAACACTAAGGTCAAGACAACATTCTCCAGAGAGACTCTAAATAATATTTTGTCCTCCTCCCAGTCTGGCACCACCTGAAAAAAAAAAGCTCCACTATCAAGTGTGTGCGCTGCCATATGTGCTTTACTTGGACCCCTTGAGGTTTCAGAGAGAGGAGAAAGCCCCGTGTCCCTCAGACTTAACAATCTACAATCCTGAGCGCTTACTTTCAATCTCAAGATTCACCTCTTCTCAGAAGGACAGACAATGGATCATCAACTGTTTCAGAAGAATCCACCATTTCCACATGTACAAGAGCAGTCTGGTTCTACAGCTTCAACTGGACCCACATGACACACAAATTTTAATCCATTTCTCTAAATCTGGTTGTTAACTTTAAATAGACCATATTCTTTTCGTCCAAGTTGCCCACCATGAAATTTCTTGGGTCTTCCAGGACAAGGTAAAAATTAAGGCTGCACTGAAATGGCTCCAGCATTCCTGGGGGAGGGAGGTGAGAGAGAACCTCATACAAAAAAAATCACTGTTCAAGGCCACAGTATATAAACCTGCCAGAAGAATTCAATTCAGTATAAAGAAAAGAAATATTAGCCCCATGGTAGCAACTGTTAAAGCATACATTAAATATGCATTGACAAACAGATAATTTCACTTAGTTTGAAACATCTGAATCTAATTTCATTCACTATATTTGTTTCCCCTTAAGAACTACAATGAGCTTCTCTTTTATCTTTGACATGACAAACGTGCCTTTACTATGATTTTACTCTGTTTGGTGTACAAGTTTGATTCCCTACCTCTAAAGGTAGAATGTGGATTGGAGCTTTTACCTAATAGAAGTTTTTAGTCAAAAGGAAAGAGTAAAACAAAACCTTCCTTTTGTGTCAGACTGACTACAGTGACCTTCTTTCATGCATTTACTCACACAGCTCCCTCCCTAGTTGACCAGTTCTAAATCCCTGTGGTCCACATTTCAGCAGTGTCAGCAGGGACAGATCCCAGAAGTCCTGTCACACCTTTGCCAGGATCAGAAGCTCTCTGAACGTTAAGGTGCAGACGACCATGGAGAGGGAGATGCAGAGAGGTCCAGTGTGGTCAGAATGTGGAGCTAGGCAGAGCACATAAGGTGTGTGTTTCTAGACAAGGTAGTGTTTCTTCGCTTTTATTATTGTAGTTTGAAAGAACTAGATGATGAACTCAATGGTTCATTCAAAGTCCAAAAGTCTATGACACTATAATATCCTCAAGGATATTTCATGGAACATTGCAATCCTGAAAACACTTAGAGAAGCCAGGTTTGTTTGCTTGTTTTGGAACCACTCTTGTGCAAGACTGTTTCCTAGCTAAAGGGAGGTAGTCACAGGTTTGCCAAGTCCAGGGTGTGCTGCCATGTGGACACGTGGGTGATTGACAAAAAAAAAAAAAAGTCACGTGGGTGACTGCAAAGCTAATTTAATTATATGTATTAAAATTATCTTCCTGTATCTTTAGCTCTGTAAAAACCTTAAGGTACATTTAAAGTAGTCTATTTTGATATATTAGTACTAAGCATTATTTTTCCTTTTTCACTATGGCACTTAAAATACCATAGAGTGTTACAGCAATACAATAGGCTACAAAGTGTTGGGTTGTGTTAAGATTACACCTCACAAATCTCACTCTGCTCAATGACCTTAACAACGAGGTTTAATATATAGCATTTAACATATCAGTTTTCTAGCCTTCAAAGAAAAAAAGTTCACTTTCATTCCAGAAGAGCTGAGGAAACAAGTTTCTGTCAGGTGCTCGTTTTTTTATATCCAAGATAATGTGTTGCCTTAGAAGGAAATTATATGGTTAAGACAATTATGTGAGGGGAAACATTTTTAGCTGTCATTCACATTTATACATGTGAAATAGGTCTCCACTCTGAGGTGCATTTGGAAATGCCATTGCCTCCTTCTGGAAGTCTCGGCGAGACCATCCTTCAGTGAGAAGTTGCAGCACTGCTTCATTCACTGAACACTTCCCAACTGGTCTTTCCCCTCTTCAGTCAACTTACATCCCACTAAACTCAGTGCAATATAAATTTGATGATGACTGAGGATTTAGCTCAGTGGTTCCGGTGCCTGCCTTGCAAGATAAATGTGAGGAGCTTCCATTAGCTCCATCCCATCACCTGAATTGTCAGTCTGAAACTAAGAGTTGAATCCTCTGCCTCCACATATAACCTGTAATACCTCACATAGTGCTTAGTACTAGAAGATGCTCGGTAAAAATTCATGATCAGCTCATGCAGAAAGAATATAAATGTGTTTACACGGGCAGGCTAGAACATGCATGACATGTTTCCATACTGTCGTGGGCCAGTTTAGTGTGCTAGAGAAGAAGAATGTGTGGCAGCAGAAAACTGTCAGCAACCTCAAAGCTCATTAGCTGCCAAAGTACTGTACTGATTGGCTAATCCCAGGGAGTCCTATACTACTGCTTAAATTAGACAATACCTATTCAGAAATTTAGATCTATTTTGGATAGCATAATTTTACTTAAAGACCTCCAGGGCAGCTCTTTTTTTAAACGTGAATCTTTATTGGTACATTATATATGCACATCACAATTATGCTCAACACTGAGAACTTGTACCAGTATATGACATGACTTAATTCTCATTTTTTCCCTTCCCCTACCCACCCTACAACTCCCCCATCCCTATATGCACAAGCTTTGTTTCTTTTTTTTACCATCAAGTTTTTTCTTTCCCCTCATTACTTATCCCTAAACCCAATTTCCCTTTGAATATTTACTATTTCATAATATTTATCATGCATCCTAGAACTCATTTACATCTTAAGGTATGTCCATTTGAATATAAATGACTCAGTTATCATTTTTATGGCAGAGTAATACTCCATTTTATTTTTAAAAACCACATTGTCTTTATCCAGTCTCTAGTTAATGGGCTTTTGTGTGGTTTCCAAATGGTACTGGAAAAACTGGACTTAATCTGCCAAAGACTGAAACTAGATTTGTCTCTCTCACTGTATACTAAACTCAAATCAAGGTGGATTAGAGACCTAAATATTAAAACAGAAACTCTAAACCTACTGCAAAACAGGTTAGATAGTACTCATTGAGACACTGGCTTATGAAAAATTTTATGAACAAAACCTCTATAGCATGAGAACCAGCAGGAGAAATCAACAAATGGGATCTCATCTTATTAAAAAGGTTCTGCACAGCAAAAGAAACCACAGGTCAACTCTTGAAGTGTGTTTCTTAAGCCTCATTCAAAAGACTGTTTCCTTCTAGACTTAAACAATTTTATGGGTGGAGGGTGCACAAAGTAAGTGGCAGAATTTCTGAAAGATATATTAGGCTTGGAGGACTGACTGAGGTTATTACGGGTAAGGCAATGCTGAAGTAAGAAGACTAGGAAATTCTACATACAGACAGCTACATAAGAACCACTAAAAGTCATGTAGACAATAGCATCTGTATATCTCTGTGATAAGTTTTCCAGGATTCTGCAATACTTGGAAAATATCACACTAGGAAATGCTATGAAAAACCTGTCATAATTGCATTGCAACTCCACTCCTAAAATGATCACTGTGTGCCCATTACCATTTACTGCCACATTGTCAGGACTCTGAAGAGGTGAAATTTAAAAATTATTTCATCCATCAACTTCACACAGGACTTTCACGAAGATCATTTTTGTGTTTCCAACATAAGTGATTCAAACCAAAAAGATCCTCTTTCAGATGATTTCCATATAGTATTGGTAGTTTGTTCCTGTTTCATGTTTTAAACATGAGGCTGCTGCATAAGAAATTTTCTGCCAACTGAACAAGTTCAATAGGAAATTAAAGACTTATTTTCTCTACAGAGAAAAATGTATGACAGTTGTTATAAATAAATATGCAAATGCACTTCCCATTGGCAAGAATTTCCAAAGAAAGCTCTAGTTTCCTCAAACAATAGACTATCTCCTAGGTCTTCCAGATACAGGAATTTGTGACCTTTCACAAATATTACAAGAACAGACCTAATCAACAAGCTGCACACCTGACCATTTGCTTCCAAACATTCAGTGCACCCTCGTCACTTTTGAGAAGGGCAGCCTAAGTCTTTTTATAGGTTGGATATAATGAAAATTAACAGAGGTTCCACTTGTATTTTTCTACATTTCCTTCAGTGACTCATTTAATATACTCCACTCTTTAACAAGGCATGGTATAAACTAGCTAGAAGAAGAGAATATTTAAAATGTGTAGATGTATAATTATATTATTGGCAATAATGGAGATCGAATGCAGGGCCTTCACCCTGATCTACATCTCTAGCCTTTCCTTTTAGAGACAAGAACTTGTAAAATTTCTAAGTTCCCCAGACTGACATAATTTTATGAAATTACTTGACCATGTAAATATCAACCCAGGGCTAATTATTTCTTTCTTTATTATGAAAAGCCATACTTCATCTCTTGCTAAGTGAGCAAATTTTACATAGTTTTACATACAAGTTTCTTATATATTTATTTGTCAGTAATTGGTTCACAAATTTGTTCAACATATACTAAAACTTTGATAATTATCTTCAAAAAATCTAGGATAGCCACGCGTGGTGGCTCACGCCTGTAATCCCAGCACTCAGGAGGCAGAGACAGGAGGATTGCTGAGTTCGAGGCTTGCCTGGGCTACATAGTGAACTCAGGGCCAGCCTGAACTACAAAGCGAGAACCTGTCTCAAAAAAAAAAAAATCTAGAGTATATGTCAAATGTCTCTCCTAAAGACAAATTATGATTATAAAACTTTAATCTTTTCTGCTTTGTCTTTTAAAAAAAACCAATAGCTCTTATGAATATTATTATCCAAGTTACAGAAAAGATGATAAATAGTACTCCTTAGGTAAGTACCTGGAGAAACAAGGACAGATTGCTTTATAGAACAAATGTGTATTCTCATCCATCCCTTCCAGTAGATTTCATATGAATATCTGTGTTTTATTACTTTTATTAGCCATGTGTGCTCTGTATCCACCTATCATTTATGAATATATTACTTAGCTTTCTCATTATTAGGAAAAAGACCTGATACCTGCAATTTAAAGGAAGACAATAAATGAATTTGCTCCATAGTTCCAGTGGGTTCAGTCCATGGTCTGCTGGCCATAAGGTCAAAACAGTACGGCAGAAAAGTGTGATGGAGGACAGCACCACAAAGCATGGCAGCCAGAAAGCAGAGGAAGAAACTGGGGGCATAAATATTCCTTTGCTGGGTAGACTGTCAACGACCCTCTTCTTCCAACCAGTCTCCATCTCCTAACAGCACACACAGCTAGGATGAGTAAGTATAGCAGCACTCCTATGATGCCATCACCTTCTGAAAGCTCTACCTCTAAACACCTAATAGGAACATTATACCTAAACCAGAACAATAGGCATTTTTCTAAATTTGTAAAATGAAGACATTATCCAGGAATAGCTTTTCAGCAAAGAAATGAAGACAACGAATGTTTGACTGGCAGGCTCATTCAATCACACACTTGATAGGCTAAAGCTTCAGATAATACATTCTGTATTCAAGAAACATTTGAGAGTAGAATAACATCCAGACCTGCTCATAGTCTTTCCCTGGGCTGTCCAAATGAGAAAACAAGCTTGTGTCTCCAGACATAAGGCAGAAAACAGGGCAAGGAAGTGTGATTCAGGTCAATGAGGTAATTGAGGAAATGTCATGACAACCAAAATTAAAATGAGCAGCTTCCCATCTGCATGTGCCAGTTACTCCTCAGGAAATCTTTCTGGCTGCTTTTTATCCCTATTAGACTGGATAATGTGTCTCCAAATTACATCCAACTGAAGGGGGCTGACTCACCCTCAGCAGGTATTGTGAGAACAAACCCAGGAAGGACAGCACTCAGAAAACAAGCATAGCACACACAGTGGTGCACACACCATGCGGACATATATACATGAATTTTCCCTCTCACTTCTGCTGCAATCATGCTTGGAATTCATCAAAAATCTTTTAAAGTGAAAAGTTCCTGTTAATTTCATGTGAGTCTAATTTGGTTCGCAATTTTTTTTTTTGAGACAGGGTCTCTCTTTGTAGTTCAGGCTGGCCCTGAGCTCACTATGTAGCCCAGGCAAGCCTTGAACTCAGCAATCCTCCTGCCTCTGCCTCCCGAGTGCTGGGATTATGGGCATGAGCCACCACGCCTAGCACTGTGGCGTGTGGTACTGATTGTTGGTGGTGCGAGTCACCATGCCCGGTATTGTTGTATATGGTTACTGAGGATCAAACCTTGCACTTGCTAGGCAGGCACTGGAACCGCTGAGCTAAATCTCCAGCCTGGTTCACAATTTATTTTATATACTGGGGTGCAAAATAACTCTGAAGGTTTTTGGTATTTTCTGTGTGTGAGTCGTGTTCTCTTGGACAATAAAGTGATTTGGGCACCTGCCCCACACCTGACCCTGGGCTTCATGGTATTGAAATGTGGGTGCATAATATCTATCACTGCAATTTCCTCCTTATGTTAGAACACTAGGTACCATTTTGCTGAATCTTCTATAGACATGATACATAAATAGGTATTGTGTCCTTTGTCTGCCTGTCTTTCCTACATTGCCTCACAGATTTGGAACTCCGCCACAATAAGCTCTCTGTCACATGTCCCAACATACAAGGCAGTGGGACAATATCTTCTGGGAGATGTATTATAAGTGGTTTCCAAGGAGAATCTCTGGGACATGTGTTAGGATGGGAATTGCTTTCTCTCCTCAATGGCTGGCATCTCACATAGCCATCTGTCAGCTCAGTACAAATTAAGTCACTACACAGGGGACACTGATTCCTCCTTGCCTCAGAGTGACCTGAGAAGAATGGATTGGCATGTTCACTGACTTGGTGGCATAAAGTCCCACAAAAGCAAAACAACTTTTCAACAGTGCAGAAATCTTCCAAAAGATAATCTATGTAATGCACTTGCAATTTCATTCTAGAATATGAGAGAATATAAAAATAAATCCTCTGATGAAAGATAACCTCCCAATAGATAACTTTAAAAATATGACAGTTTTGTCAAGTCCTAAATGGCAAAACCTCCTGAAAGTCTTATGGAAAATTATCCTTAAGAGTCTTTATCTTGCTACATTAGTACAGCAATAAAACCTCAACTTACTAAGTCAAATTTTTAAACAGGTCAAAGCTTGAAATTCTATGTTGTAAACCTCTAAATACTAAGTTTATTGCAGTTCGAATAGTAGAAATCTGACAGCTTTGAGGACTTTAAAAGCCAGTGAATCAAATGCTATAAAAAGAAAGCAGTCTTGACAATTTTAATTCATACTGTATTACAACAGAAGAGATTATCTGGTGATTTATGAAGGGCATGTTTGTGGACTGGGTTTGGAATTTTGCATGAAAGGTAAACTCATACTTAGAATGCTCTCATCTTCAAAGACTCATGAATTTAGTTGTAAGTACATGCAGCATTTTGTTTGGAAATATAAGAAAGAAACATTGCCTTAAAAACATGATTTAACTGTCAATTTGTTTTGACACAGAGTTACATTATTTTATATGCTCTATTCCTATGTATATGCATGGGTCACTGTTTTAAGAGCTGTTGGAAACCTGAGATTATCTCCATGGACAGCATCTCACACCAGTTAACAGAAACCAAAGGTAACCAGGCTTTTAACTCACTAAAAGGGTGAATTGTTGAAGTCCACGACATCGCTGCAGTCCTAGTTCGTCACAGGGGTCCTATGAACTGAATAAAGAAAAGACTGAGTGAAGGCTTTAGTACAGTACAGACAACATTTCTGGAATGGCTCCCCAGCTCTTCCTCTTTAAAGAATAAGATCCAGAGAGAAAGAAAGAAAGAAAACATGGTTCCTGGAATCAAAATAGTACATTCTAGTTGGAGGAGACAAATACACACAAGTGATTCATCCAGAGATGAGTTATAAAGCACTGTGTGAGCAAGTAGAAGACCACTCAGGATACACTGGCTGCAGTTGCTAAAGATAACATGAGCAGTTAACCACCAGCCATGAGCAAGCAGTGTTCTGGTTCCTTCTTCACATTTCTATTCTCCTCTTAGCTGGAAAATTACTCTCTTGGGCACCATTTCCTACTAAACCAGTACAAGAGAGAGCAGTGGACTTCAGACCTTGCCTTGTTTCCCCCTTTGATTCCTAAGGGGTGTGTCTTATTTCTTTTTAGAGAAAGTGTTAATTCTGCCATAACAACTGAAGCGGAGAGATGAGTTTGGCAGGTCAGGTGGTCTTTCTTCTTGCCTCTCACAAGTCACTGTGTACGGTCGACTTTCCTGTCTGCTGCTCTTCCTTCAACCAGAAAGACCTCTGAGAGCAGAGAAAAGGCCTGTTTCTGAAGAAGCACATTGCTGTGTCAGACACAGGAGAAAATTTCATGTTCTAACCTTCAGATTCAGTAAAGAGAATCTTACAGGCTGCCTCAGGCACAAAAATTAAAGTGAGCACCAAAACACACAATAGTTAAAAATAGTCTAATCTTTTCAAAAACAAAACAAATGCAAATTGCCCACTATTAAAAAGTACCAAAATTCTCGGACTAAATATTAGGATCAATATTACTGATTTTTTCGACTTACATGACAAGTACACTAACAATTTTTAAAAAATTGTTTTGGTCACAGTGAGTTTTCTTGCATTAATTATAACTTAAAAATAACTCACTAAATGTTGTATTGTTATTGAGGTTCAGTTTCTCCCCTGAAATTTGAGGGAAGTAATTCCTTCAGCTCACTCTAGGTCCAGTCTTGCTGGAAGATTATTGCCGATAAAAAGGGAAAGAGGGTGAAAAGATTGTGTTGAAAGGACAAAGTGACAAACATAGTTTCCAACAATGTCTTATCAGTAAGTCTGAGTTTTCCTAAGATGATAAAGTGATAAAAAGCCGGAAAGAAAATAATAGGACAAGGACATAATTATACATTTGGGAATCCTTCTAGCCACAAGAGGGCATCAATTAAAAGTCTGAGCAAATATGCAGTCCAAGAGAAAACAGAAGTGTGTGGAAAAGAAAGTCATATAAAATTAAGGGCTTATTTTATGCAGTTATCAAGAATCTTAGCCAGGCGTGGTGGCTCACGCCTGTCATCCCAGCACTCGGGAGGCAGAGACAGGAGGATTACTGAGTTTGAGGCTTGCCTGGGCTACATAATGAGCTCAGGGCCAGCCTGAACTACAAAGCAAGACCCTGTCTCAAAAAAAAAAAAAAAAAAAAGAATCCTAACTCTTTCTCCAGTGAATCATCACACCCAAAGCACAGCAAGCTCTTGAACAGGGGTTCTCCAGCTTGCCCTCAGGGAGCTTTCTGAAATGCGAATTACTGGGTCTACTTCAGAACTCCATTTAGGCAAATTTGAGGCAAATTTAAGAATTTGCATGTTTAATAAGTTTCCTGCACCCATGGACGCTTCTGGCCAAAGGAATATCAGTAGATTCAGTGAAGTGCAATAAATAGCCTTTTTGCAACAGAGTAATTTAAAAATTTATGCAAGATAACCTCTGGGAAAATCATGCACTTTTTGTCACGGTAAACTCTTCAAGAAGAAATAGAAGCAATTATTTCACCTCCCCTCCAAGACTAGAGAGCCAAGGCAATTATTAGAGTTAGTTGGATCGAGAGAGTAGAATGGTGGGGAGTGTGAATGGAAGGTTATCTGCCTGACTCAAAGGCACTGAAGTTCGAATAAAGTAAAATCAGTCACTATGTGCGACAAATTCTGAGCCCAAGAATATTAGCCTGAAACTTCCAACAAGCAAAGGATTTGGAGACCTGGTAATTTAAAATAAGGGGAACAACCATTTTCCTGGGAAATTAGTTTGCTTCATACAACCCAGAAGCAACAGTTCAGTTCGCACAAGGGACACAGATCAGAGCTTAGTACAAAGTAGCCCTGACTGCTGCAAAGACTGAAAACTTCTATCCTGTGGCCTGTGAGTCCCTGCTAAGTGTTCTCAGTCACTGTGGCTAGAGAAACTGGGACCATCTAAGAGCAGCTCACCCCTGAGTAAGAGATTAAAACCTGGACACAGAACTCAAAAACCAACAGACTGAAGAATGGTGCCGTCCTCCATTTTCCTTTACCATTCTAGTCTTCAGGTCCTTATAAAGTCCAAGGTAGGGGAACCCTAAGAATCATTGAGTCTGATTTTTTACCCATCTTAGAAAACAAAAAATCGAACCTATGTTAACTTAATTGAACAAAGTAAGGAAATACAGTATTTCTTACTTTCCAAGTGTTATGGTGTAACTCCTACCATTTTTTCAGTTGAAGAAGACAAATTGATAGCATACCAGCCTAATTTGTAGCCTTAGGTCTACAGAGTAAAATATAGAACCTAATTTCTCCCCCTCTCCCTACCACAAGAATTTTCTAAGAAGGGATGAGTTCCATGGCTGCTGCCCTGGGCACGAGGTGCTGCAACTGATTCCCACATTGTGAGGGATGAATCAGCTGAGAATTACCTAAGAGTGTATGTAGAGCACGCCAGGCAAGTTATCAACAAGAGACATGTGTCATGATTAGACACAGGAGCCTGATTGGATCTCGGCATGAAGGAACTTCCTAGCAGGCTGCCCATGCTCTATTTCTAGCCTCACACACTGTGGGATAAGGAGACATCACAGAACAATAAAATGAGTGCTCATTGGAAATAACTCAGCAAATCAGGGGCTCCAAACCAGAGGTGCAAAAGTCTTAATAGGTCTGATTGTTCATCCTGCTCACATTTCACAAGTTGTAACTCAATCTCCAATGCAATTGTATTAGAAAATGAGTCTCTTGGAAATAGTTAGGCTTAATGACCTTATGAAAGAGGTTCCAAAAGGACTCACCCCTTTGCTGTAGATCTGCAAGAAGGCACCACCCACACCAGCAAATGGGCTGTCCCAGATTCTGAGCATGCTGGTGCCTTCATCTTGCCATTTCTCACCTCTAGAACTACGGGAGATAAATTTCTATTGCTCATGAGTTGCCCAGTAGTATCCTGTTATAGCTGCCCCAATGGACAAAGACAGCACGTAAGCAGTAAGCACTTTACATTTCACACATCATACGCATGAGCCAAGTCTAACACACCATCTATTTGAGTAAATAATGTTTTACTGAAAGTCAACCACACTCATTTGTTTCCACGTGTTCTGTGGCTGTTTTCATACTTTAATGTCAAGGTAAATGTGACAGAAACTGTATGGGCTACAGAGCTGAAAATACTATCTGGCCATTTAGAGAAAAAATTGTTCTAGAAAATCTCAGGGTTCTGATTCACTAAATTCACCTGTCGTGATCTACTTAAATTTTATTTATGTCTTAAAGGTAAAGGTGACATCTATGGACAAATCTGGGAGAAAATGTCAATGTCCCTGACAATGTAAAATCTGAACATAGTGTCCCCATTTATGGGGTCTTTTGATCTGTTATTTCTTTCATGCTCAAACTTGAACACTTAGGCCTAAAGTTCAGTTGTCCCTCTTTTCCTGCATTCCAAAGTGGGTGAATTACTGCCCTGCCTGAAGGTTGTAAAATGAAGAAATTAGCAACTTTGTCCTCCCTGTTCTATGCCTTTTTCTATGCCATTGGAAATATTTTCTGTGATAGCCTAGAATTCTCATCCTTTCCTTCTGTCAAAGTCTTACTTATTAAAAAATACTTGGAATTCACAGTAAAATACAAATAGTATATGAAAGTCCCAGATACATCAGCATTTAACTGTGGCAAGTAATTTTTAACTTCAGTCTTTCTCTTATTAAGGTGAGGATATAAAGATAGAGGGGGAAAAAAGATAGCAGGTTGACTAGTAGCTTTCTGCCCTAACAACCAGCTATTTTATGCTTAATCTACAATCCACAACCCCTCCATTAAAAGAAAACAGAATACTTAATAAAGCACAGATCCTCCAGTCTCGTCATGGCCTTGTTGAATCAGAGTATCTGGAAGTCAGTCCCTGGAAAACTACGGTCCCCTCTTCACCATCCCTACCCTGAAAGAACCTTGAAAGCCACTGCACATCCTGTGTGTGACTCCCACTTGCTCTCCTCGAGCAGCCAGAGCCTGGCCCTCTTCCAGGACGCACTTGGCTCAGTCTGACTGGGGAACAATGCTTCCCTGAGTTGCTGCTGGGCTGACACATTTCTCACAGCTCTGATGGAGAATGGTCTGCAGGTAATGTTTCAGAGTATACACAGCATGTTTACATTAATTTCATGTTAACTGCACAGAACAATGCTGTGAGGCAATTATTAGTATGTTTCAGGAAAGTCACTTAATTCCCTTAATTATAAAATGAAGACTTTAAAAAAGACTGTATCACAAGATTGTGAGAATTAATTAACTGTGATAATATACTTAAAGTTTATAGCATGTAGGAGGTGGATAATAGATGTCCATAATAATTATTATTAATTTCACATAAGAAAATTAAAGCTGAGAAGCTGTATCCAATATGTCAGTTATATATCTTATGAGAGGACAGAGCCAAGGATTGAACGTAATACTATTTTGGAGTAAGTCTTTCTTCTACCCAGAGGTTGATTTACTACACAACAAAGCAGTGTGAACTTCAGAGGCTCTCATTTGGATAAATCCCTCCCAGTGTTTTTTTTTTTTTTAATACCAGGGTTTGAACTCAGCACCTTGTGCATGTCAGGCAGGTGTTTTGTTGCTGAGCTAAATCTCTGAATCTCTGGCCCTTCCAGTGTTCTTAGAGGACCCAGCAATATGTTCACATGGTCATATTTTTTATAATACTTGCAAAAGTTAAATAATTTAATTACACCAGGCCCAGAAAAATTTCTTTCCAGCCCTACTCTGTCAGCAATGTCCATTTTTTATTGGCATTTGAGTGGCCACATTTTAGGGTTGCACTTTCAGGGAAATTGAGTTGAAGTACTTTTTAATGCAGATTGAAGTCACTACTATACACAGTTATATGGTAATGAGAAGTCTCAATGTAAGTTTGGCTTCCACAAACAATAGCACTATTTTCCCATCCTATGGGTGTTAGTGATACAAAGATATGCAGACCAGAGTTCACAATATATAAAAGTGTGCCAGGGTGCACAGCACTGAAAGTATATGTAGTGGAAATGAAACTACCTGTGAAGTGCATGGAACCCGAAGCAATGCCATACACATTCTTGCTGACAGCAAACAAATGAAATTATAAATAGCACTTTTAGTTCTCACCAATGCAAAATACAAGTTTCTTGTCAGAAATATACCTAATCATATTTTATAGACAGTGTGCACAATTATGAAAGTTCTATAATGTTATGTTTCCTTTTTTGATAAAAATGGCACAAAACAGAATTTGTGAAAATTCCTCAATTCATATGTCACAAAAAACGTAGTAGTACCGAAATGCAGCAAGTTAGTGGAGACTGTATATTAGACATGGTTTATGTATCCTCAACTCTAAGAATGAAATATTTAAATAGACCTTCTTACAAGGTCTGGAGGTTAAATGGAGGTTCGGGGATACAAGGTTTTTTTTTTTTCCCCCAGGTTGGCACAGAAAGTGGCAAGACCTGTGAGTAATGGCCTGATGGAGGTTCGTAGGTCTTCTTGTGGGACTTCTCCCCTTCCTTTTGCTCTGTTGTTTCTGGTCATGAGGTGAGTGGTTTGGCTTCACCATGCACCTGTGCATGTGCTACCTTACTACAGAACCAAATTGATCATCAACTGGACTTTCCAAAGCTGTGAGTGATAATAAATCTTTTCTCTTTACCAATTAATTATCTGGAGGATTTCACTGTAGTAACAGAAAGCTAAAACAGATGTATAACAAATTCACATATTGAATTAGTAATTAAATATCTTTGCTCAAATAAGCCCAAGACCATATGGTTCCACTGGTAAACTTTCTTTAACAGTTAAGGAATACATTCAAATTCATTTAAAAAAAAAAAACTAGAGAAGGAGAGAACACTTTCTGACTCTTTTCATGAGACCCTTATTCCTCAGACAAGCATATCATTAAATGAAATGATAGATCATGTTCCTCATAAATATAGCTGTAAAAGTCTTTAACAAAATAATGGCAAACCAAATCCAGTATTATAAGAAAAAGGAATATATACTTTTTACCAAGGAATGCAAGGTTAGTTTAATGTCTGACATTCAATTAATGTAGTTCATCATATTAACTGACTAATGGACAAACCAACACAGTCATCTTAGAAGGTCTGGCAAAAGTACTGAAAAACATCAATATCCATTCATAATTAAAAATTCTCATCAAACTAACAACAGAAGGTGTGCTAATCAGTTTTTCATTGACCATGTACCTAAGAAAAACAACTTAAAGAAGCAAAGATTTATTTTGGCTCCCAGTTTCAGAGGGCTTAGTCCATGGTTACTCGTGACTATTGTTTCTGTGCCTGTGGAAAGGCAGAGGACATGGCAGAAGGCTGAGGCAGAAGAACAGAGCAGAGAGGGAGAAAGCATTTGCTAAGCTAAAAAGCTTCCATTTTCTTCCACTTTTGTTCCATCTATGCTCCACGCCTGTTAAGCACTGCCACCCACACTCAGGCTGGGTGGGTCCCTATTCAGTCTGCTGTGCTACATGCCAGTTGGCTCCAGAAACATCCAAGACATACCCAGAAGTGTTCTTTATTAATTCCCGAGATGATACTCAGACCAATCAAATTGACAGTCAAGATTAACCATTGTATGCTGGGCATGGTGACTCATGCCCACCAGCAATCAATACCATATACCACAGTGCTGGGCATAGTGGCTCATGCCTGTAATCCCAGCACTCGGGAGGCAGGGAGAGGAGGATTGCTGAGTCTGAGGCTTGCCTGGGCTACATAGTGAGCTCAGGGCCAGCCTGAACTACAAAGTGAGACCCTGTCTCAAAACAAAACAAAACAAGATTAACCATTGTAGAAGGAAATTTCTCAAATGAATATTTAAAAGACAAAACACCTGACCTAAACTCAAATTCAATGGTGAAAGATTGAGAGCTATTCCTTGTGATAAGGAGCAATTAAAAATTTCCACAGCCAGGTGTGGTAGCTCATGCCTATAATCCAAGCACTCAGAAGGCAGAAACAGGAGGATTGCTGAGTTTGAGGCTTGCCTGGGCTACATAGTGAGTTTCAGGGCCAACCTGAACTACAAAGCAAGACCCTGTCTCAAAAAAAAAAAAAAAAAAAAAAAGATTTCCATTTCCACTTCTATGCAAAAATTGTATAAGAACTTCTTGATAGCACAATAATACAGTCATGAAAAATTAAAGACATGGAAATTGGAAAAGAGAAAGTAAAACTGTCTTTATGGACATATTTACAATATAACCTTAAATGTAGACAATCATAAGAAATCCATATGAGAAAACCCTAAACAACTACTTGAACTAATAATAAGTTTATCAAAGATATCAGATAAAAAAAATAACCAAAAAATTCAACTCTATCTCCAAATGTTAGCAAAACCAGTCAGAAAATAGCATCATGATGATTCCACCACAATATCATCAAATGCTAAAATAAAACAAAACAAAATATTTAAGAATGAAATTTAGAAAACAAGTGCAAATAACCATGCAGAACTTCCTGGGTTGGTAGAGTCTTCAAAGCATGTACCACTCTAATAACTTGCTAAACATCACCAAATTGTATCATATTTTTTGTGGTGCTGGAGATTGAGCTCAGGTCATTTGCACTATGCTACATCCTCAGCTCCTTTTTTATTTTTGATTTGAGAAAGGATCTCGCTAAGTCACTAAGGTTGGGCTCAAATTTGAATCCTCCTGCCTCAGCTTGCCAGTGTGCTGGTATTAAAGGCACGTGCCACCACTCTTGGCTTACAGTGGTAAATTTTCTGGTATGTTAATTCATGTCAAGAATACTTATTGTGAGAACACAGGAAAAAAGTGAATTATCTTTCTAGTTTCATGATGTAAAAGGATATGAAATTATAGGCACACTGAAGCAATTAAAAATGATATAGTCAAAATGTGGGAGAACTATTTTAGAGGATTATAATTAATTAGTAAAGAAAAATATTTTGTCTTTTCTGAACTATGCAGTATCTGTGAACACTGTTTCTAAATACATTTGCCTTATTTTCATTTATAATTTGTCTTTTTTTGTAAAAAAGAGATCTCTAAAATTGTATAAATTTGAATCTCACAAAATCCACATCTTCTCTGACCCCTATTCCTTCATCACTGTTTCTAGAGGAAACTACTTTCACACATTTATTATATAGCCTTGTAGAGATATTGTAAGTAAATAAAAATAACACAGTCTGAGTCGTAACTTATGTCAGTAATACCGTAACAGTTAATATAACCTTTCTAAGGACGACAAGTACTCCAAGGATTTTTTATTTATTAATTCACTTAATCCTTACAGCATCACTGTGAGATATATATCATCTTTATCCCAATCTGTACAGCAGAATACCGAAGCACTGAAGTGTAATGTGCCTGTAGTAAGTTTCAAATCTAGGCCATCTAGTTGAAGAATCTGTACTCCTAAAAATTGCCAAAACTTACTGCTTACAATGGAGTACTACTGTGTCATAAAGAAGGGAAAAGTAGAGTGAGTCATTTGTGGGAAAATGGATCCACCTTGGGACCATAGTGTTAAGTGAAATCAATCAGAAACACAAGCTTAAGTATCACATGACTTATTTTATATGAGACCAAAAATACAAATAAAGAAGAGGTAAATAGGAAATAGGCAGGTAGATCTTTTGTAAATAAAAAGGAGACCGAGAGAAGGAGGGAGTGGAGGGAAAGGAGAGAAAGCATTAAGCTGTGTTATGTACATGTATCAACTCCTCAGGTGGAATGTCATCAATATGTACCACCAACATATACTAATAAAAAATACAAATTGAAAGAATAAATTAAAAAATTGCCTTGCAAGACATAGGAGTGTGTGTGTGTGTGTGTGTGTGTGTGTGTGTTTGTGGCAGGAAAGGGAGGTAAAGTGCAGAGCTCTTCTTTTGTACACATACGATATTGGGACCAACTTTATAACTTTGAGTGCACAGCAAAAATATGAAATCCTTTGTTCAAACATTTTTGTGGATGTCAAATGGTTAGCAAGCATAAATCTTTTAAGTAGAGAGCCCTGTACACAGTCAGCCCTATTCACGGTGCCCCTGGTCACAGGCTTACGAAGTCAGCCTTTGGGGGAGATCATAGAACTCAGAACGTTTGCTCCTACTCATGTGAGTAACTGCTGCCCCCCCCCACTGCCTTTAACTCCTCGTAGATCAGATGCCACCCTCGTGCCACAGCAAGGCACAGGCCAGCTTTCTCGTTAGGGTTGTCGACTTCCCAGAGGGAAGGCAACAAACACACTCACACAGTTCCTGCTGTGGACTGGGAGGAAACCTGAGTCTGGCTGCAGAAATACACAGACAGAGAGCTGGGGGTTAGAAATCTTTTAGTGTACAGCTACCTTGCCTCTTATCTCTGACTTTATTTTTAGCAAGATAATTTAGGTCATCAATATGGATGAGATCAACAAAACTAGCCAAACCCTCCCCTCACCAAAACCTATCTTTTTCTACTTGTAGTGGTGCGATATTCTCAAATAATCCTCATTAAACTCATTTACTCAAATCATATGGAGAAAAATTGGAGGTGGGCTCTCTGCAGCATATCATTTGGACTTTTTCTTGTCTTTTGTAGGAAAAGTGGGAATCATATTAGGAACTTGGACTCAGCTGACTGCTCAGATTTTTTTAAAAATAAAGATCCCCTCTATACATTTCTGACCAGGTGATGGAGGATTTGCTTTGTTCTCATCCCTTCTGCATTTTGTTGCTGATGACCTATATTTAGTGACTTGGGGAAATTACTTTGACGACTTGTCCACAAGCTGGTTGAACAAATACAGTCCACCCGTAGAGCCAAGGCACTAGCCCGACAAAGGCCAATTCCAAGCCCTGCAAAGTACTGCAGGCTAGAAAAAAGGAGCCAAGGGAAATTTTTCCAAAACATTTCCATTTAGAAGCAGGATGAAACTTGTTGACTAAGGTAGCAACATTATCTAGGGCACGCATTTGACAATCTGGCACAGGTGATGAAACTGACAAACACACGCAAGAAAGGAGCACAACATTATCTGTAAATTGGTTGTGATTGAACACTTCATGTCATCAAGGGAATAGAGGCAATGAAAGAAAAGCCTTATTTCTCTGCAAAGAAAAGAATTGCTGTCAGAAAGGGACTAGGAAATAAAGGAGAAAAATGTCTTGAGAGAGATCACTCTGCATTTGGTAAAGTACATATTGTAAAAGCAAAAGGGAAAAGCAGCTTGATTCTGAAACTCTATTCAGTGTAATTTTGTGTAAGCTGTTCTCTAAGGAGTAAAACTGAACCTTAATCAGCCAGCGTCGTCTTCCAGATGGCTCTAAGTGGGCCTCAATCTGTTTTTAAGAGCGAGTAGGATGATTCTTCACTATGAGGAAAGGCACATATTGAGATTTGATCAAAGGATTTTGCCAATACATATTTATACCTTAAAGAGCACTCAGGGAATGGTTTGTGAAGGTTTTCCTTTGCCCATTCTCTGCCTGGCATTTGTTGACTCCTGCTGGTTGAGATGATAGTACACCTCAGCAGAATTCTGGCTTTTGCATGGCTAAATGTCAAGACCACAACCCTTTTCAATTTTTAAATAAAAAGGCCTTACTATATACTTGTTGAACGGATGATAACATAGAGACTACATCCCCAATATGAACTAAAGAGGAATCCAGGTTGGCTTGCTTCAGCCAAAGACAAAGAGCCCGAAGTCCACCTTTGACTACCAAGAGCAGAACGATAAAATAGTGGCTGCAAGATTTGATCCTGTGGCACTTCCTAAGCAAGTTCAGCAGTTTTTATTTAGTCAAATTATGAAGGCTTTACCTAAAACAATGCTATTGAGTCTGTAATTAAGTTGTAATAGCTGAAGAGCTACTAGGAGAAAGGATTCATGGTGCCTGCACTAATCCATTCATTCATCTGTTTATTCATTATGCTACAATTCTGAAGATATACAAGTGAATCAAATAATGTACCCTGTATACCACCTAGAGTTTACAACTTAGTAGAGATAATTCAGTAGATGAGAACTATGATCCTATTGTTAAGAGAACACTGTCTGGAGTTTATTTAATCTTGACTTGGGGAGTTATAAAATAGTCCCAGAGAATGGGCAAAAAATTCATAGATGAAAAGTAACTAAATCTTAGCCCAGCAAAATGTTGGGAAAGATACTCTACTAAGAAACAATTTTTAAAAAAGCATTTGCAAAAGGCCAAAAGCCAGTCCAGGAATGTAGATGCTGGGAATTAAAGAGATCTTACAATAATAAGGGTACAGTAGACTTGGGGAGAACACAGAGGAAGAGGGAGGGGGGTCAGAATGTTTAGAAGGACCACAACATCTCACCCGCCCTCCTTTATACTTGCAAAGGAACCCATCAGACTGTTGTCAGAAGTACAAAGATGGGCAAGAAGTTGTCTCTGGCCTCAAGTTCCTTGAATCAGCAGCAAATTCTCAGGATCCTGGGTCTATGTCAAATCACTGAACAGATAATCCTTCAATTCTTGAGCTGGCTGATGTCCCAAAATGATACTGAGTGCTGATTCAGAAATGCTGGCTTGTGAAGGAAGGAAGGGTAACCTTGTTTGTCACATATATAATTTAAGGTAATACCAATATGATACTAATAAACTGATATGATGGCTTATGGATATGTTTGGTACACTGAGAATCTTATGTCTTCTGTATTCTACCATTATTAAGAAATAATGATGATGTAAAGACAATTTTAACCAAAATGACATCTTTTGCATTCTAGAAATATTAAGATGGAATCATGATTATTTAAATTAATATTCTGAAGTTAGTCTTAAATATAAATATATTCAGTATTGTGCAGGAAAATGGGTGAGATTTAATAATGTTTTCTTTTTAGGATCATTTTGGTAGGATGACAGTAAGCTTTTTGATAAGGTCATTCCCAAACCTCTAGCAGGTAGATGTCAGTTCTAACCTTAATCAGAGCTCTGACTTGCTGATCTTCAAAGTATCTTTTCTTTGAACAGAGATCTATAGCTAATTATAACTAAGCAAAATAACTAATCATAATAATAATTTTGGAAATCCACTAATTGAGGCCACAGATTCCCAATCTCCAATCTGAAGACTTCTGGAGTAGTGCAAAAACATTTCAAACAAATGTGTTTATCAGCAATGCCTCAGTACTAAACAAGTCAGATGGTGCAGATCTCTGTGGTGTATCTTTAAAATATATTCATTTGCTCTTATGTTCTAATAGAAAATATTTATGGGTTATTCAATTTATGGTAATTTTCCATCATATGTTCTTAAGCAACATATTCCAAGAGCTCAATTATAAGGTAGCATGAAACATTTTGATCCTAAGAGATCCTCATTTTCCAGAGAAGAATCTTATCAAGTTCTCTCTGCAAGTAAATTTTGTCTTTTTCCTTCTGTTTTAGTTCACAGATAACTTCTAAGCACATTATGTACAACTTTGCCAACAAACTGAGGATAGACTCCACCCTAGAAGAATTTTAGTTGGTCTGTGTAGTGTTCACTGCTATCTTCTACCTACAAAAAGCTCCGCAAAAACTCAAGGGCTCTTTAAAAATAAAAGATCATATCACCTGGTCTACTAAGAAGTGCAAAGCTATATTTTAATCTCAATTGCAGCAACTTTCCTTGGTCCAATTTATCATACGATATTATCACCTTTCTCCCTTGCATGATGCTTTCATGCTGTTTTTAAAGATGTAATTATTCAGATGACTCATCACAAGCTATCTCAAATTCTTTTTGGAAGTAGGTGTGGCATGAATAATAACAAACTAATTAACTTGCAATATTGTACAAAAAATAGATTCCATTATAAAGCCAAATAGCTTTTTAAAATTACAGATTTTTTAATAGTGTGTCCCATAGGCCTAAATCCTTGTTAGAAGAAGGAACAAAGTTTTCAATATCAAGCAAACAAAATTAATCCAGCATTTATTGGCCATTTCATAGCTGCTGCTTGGTGCTAAGAAATTAAGATGGATTAAAATCAATTACCATGTTCTTACTCTCTATTAGCTCAGAAAATGGTGGGAGTGGGGAGGTGGAAGACGTGGCCACATTCACCATTGCAATGTTGCTGTAGAAGCATAGAATAAAGAACAATTAAATCTTTATGGCTTTTAGGAAAATGAGGACATACCAAGAAAGTTCATCGTGTGAAGGGTTAGCAGTATTTTACCACACAAGGAAGATAGGGCGGTGAGTCCAGCAAAAAGAGTCATTTTGATCAAAGGCACTGTCCCAATTTGCCTTCTATCTCTGTGGACATTTTATTAGCTTTTTCTTTGACCCAGCCCTAAAAATTATGGGTTACTCAGGACTTTAACTGGGACCCACTTATCATCTCACATGACAAACAAGTCTTAAGCAATCGGATCCACACCCATGAATGGCTTGGTTCCCATCTTTATGTTGATGACAACTAAATATGTATCTGGAGCCCCAATCTCTTTGCATAACTCAAGGTGAATATAATCAAACCCTTCGTAACATCTCTGGTATCTCTCAGAAACCTCAAAACTGACATGTTCAGAACTGAATCTCTTTCTTTCTCATACTGTTTCTCTAGTTTTCATTTTGCTACTGGCTTTCCAGTCCCCAAGGTGCTCACATCCTCAGAAGCCTGGGAATCATCTACTACTCCTTCCTTTTGCATGCCCACAGCCCCTGAGATTTTCCGGATTCTGTTATGATAGTCTCTGACGTGGTTTATGAATTCATCCACTCACTCTGTCCCTATTGCTTCTACATTACTCTCAGGCACAATCTCTGTCTCCTAAAGTGCTAAGCGGTCCTTAGCAGGTGAAAAGGAGGGCCAAGCCAGGAGTAGTGAGGCACGTAGAAATGGTGCTCAGCAGAAAAATTGAAATATGTAACTGGCTTCCATTGGTAGTTACAGGTGAGTTTGGCAGAGATGGAAAGCTACAAATATAGCAAGCACAACACATGATGTCCCCATGCAGTGGGATGGTATCATCATGCTCCTAGCAAGTCCATTTGTGTAGGTCAAAGATTTGTTCTCTTTGGTCACAGACCAAGACTAATGACGGGAGTTTCTAATGTGAAGCAAATGAGGGCCCCTTCTAGTATCCAGTGCTGATTAGTCTCACTTAGGGATCATGTGTAATATCCTGGTCTCAAAGACTCGATAGAAACTAAATAACTGAATGAATCTTATTTCCTTCTCAAGGACTGTTGATTTATAGACTTAATTCATTTCTCTTAGTATATGTTGGGTTTGTAAATTGGCTTTATAATGAAAATATTAATTCTATGTGTGTCATCACTTGTATTACACAGATTTTTCTAGTTTTGTACATCTGTACATTTGTGCAAACAAATTTGTCTACATGGTACATGGTCAACTTTTCTCTTCCAGATAGTGTAGTCATTCCTCAGTTGGCCTATACCCCAAACCGTGGAAATCTCTAAATGAATGAGAGCAAGAAAGTCTAGACCAGAAGGACACTTTATGTCATAGGAAGACCAAGGTTTAACACAAAATGCTATAATTCAGGCAGAGCCCTTTGTATTAGCATAAAACAGTTCCACACTGAAAGAAGAACATTAACTAAGCAGAAGGAATATGTTTTCAGTATAACCCATCTCACTTGAGGATGTCTATTTTCAGAATGGCCATTGTGCCAAGGACAAGTTGATCAAGTGACTTCCCCTAAGCGTTTGGCCGTCTACCCCATGTCATGCTGCCAGTTATCAGAAGCACAATCAAGTTCCACAGGATTGAAACCTAAGCCTGCGTGGCTAAGACCACGGTGCTTTGAAAACAGGCCCCTGGTGTGCTGAGCCCCATCTAGATAGCCATCTGGATTCTCTTCAACTCACTTAAAACTGTTATTTATTAATATTATTAATTGTGTTAAAGAATGCTAGTGCTATAAAAAAGGTGGGAAGGAAAAATAACTTCTTTCCCCAGTCTCTTATCTCATTCCCATAAATACATGTCATATAAACTTTTATCCAAATAGTAAAATACTATTCCACATCCTACTTTTTTCACTTGATGTTTTATGTATTTATGATATATATAACAATAATCTACATACATGAGCTAATTTTTATAAACATTACAATATATTTGTAAGCCTTGAATAAATATAATTAAGAATAAATTTTTACATGAAATCCAGGAAATAGTGAAGTGTCTGGCAACCACAGATACAAATGTGTAGAACTGTAATTTTGGGGAATTTATCACTATAAAAATAAATGGAAGCTAAAATAAGTAGTTGATTCTCCAAGAGACTTCCAAGTCATTTATAAGGCTGCTGTGGGACCACGTATGCCAAGAGCATTTTAAGTTCAGGGTACACTAAACCTCACTGCTGCACTTGCAGGAGATAGCATGCTTGCCCAACAAGATATTACACCTCCAACAAACTACCACCCAATAAATACTTGTGGCACAAAGGAATCCATTATGCAAAATGAACCAGTAATTAATCTTGATTTCACTTTCTGAAATGCTTTCTCTTATGGGAATGTCATCCCTGCTTCCTACAACAGCCACCACCTGCAAGTTACATGACACAGATGTCTTCTTTTGGTCAGCCCTACTGTCATTAGATTTGCATACAGGTTCTGATTTAATAGGAGCATAATTTCAGAGCCACCTTCATGTTTTTCTTCTCAGATTAACTTATGGCAATCAAATTCATCCTGTTTAATGTCAGATGTCCACAGGTTATCAATTTTCCCCCTGATGAATAAGATCAGTATCTTTGGGAAGAACAACTGGTAGAAGATCATTGCAGCCCTAAGACTGATTTGAGATTAGGTAATTAAATGAATGTTTTCCTTGCACAGTTCTGCACAGTTTTCGTGTAGTTCTTATAGTGTCTCCCAATTATTTATTAAGTTCAGAAGAGATGTTGCTTCTGCTTTGCTAAGATGCTCAACATCACCCTAGGCTCAGCCTGAGGCTCTGTTCCGTGGAAGGACAGTGGGGACCACGCTACCTGACAAAAAGCACCTTCTGTTTATGTGGAGGTGTGAGTCGACAAGAATGAAAATAGAAATTAGATTTAATTACAGGAAAATGATTTTATCAGATGAAGCAGAAAAAAATGTTATTAAAACTGGTCGAGAACTTCCTTACTAAAAAAAGGAAAGGCATATACAGCTCACTATTTCGAGAAGAGGAGGAGTTCTCTCTGTTTTATTACATGGTTTAATTAATAGAGAGGACTGGGAATCAGGACAGTTGAGTTCCTTTCCCATCATGTGAAGCTTTCCCTACTGCTCTTTCTGATTTGGGCTTTTTAAGACAATTGACTGCAACTTGATCAAAATATGCCTCATGCGCGGTGTTTTAAGAGCACAGCTCTGTAACCACCATTAGAGAACAAGCAATCTTAAGTAAGTCATTACACTCTAAGTACTTCTTAATTCAGAAAGCTGGGAACTAAATGTAGTCAGGAGATTTAAAAGTCCATAATGATAGCAGCTTAAATGAGGTTTCTGGAGTTATGTTGTAAAAATCTGCAGTGTTCTGTTATGCAACAGCTACTTGGAAAATTGAAATCCTTGGGCAGGCAGGGAAGGGTGTTCACCATCATACAGGACTTGCTCCAGGCGAAGCTAACAGCATTCTTTTTGGAAGGCAGGTTATCACCCCACTCCCACCTTTCTGCTCTTGCCTCAAGGACTGAAATACTTGAAAGAGGCAGGGTTCTTCAGTATCAGGTCGTCAGACACTTGCAGTATAACCTTGACCTCTGACATGATGAGATGAAAGATCTAGCATGTCCAGCCCGGTGGATCTCAGCTCTGGCCACACACTAAGCCCAACTGAGGCACTGAAAAAAATTTGTGTTGTCAGAAGTAACTGGGACCACTTAAATCAGAAGCTTGGGGAGAGCACGCTTTTTAAACTTTCTTTTAAATGCCATGTGAAACTCTAACACACACTAAGGATAGAGATTGAGTCCTGAAGAGGGGGAACAAACAAAGCACCCTAGGATTAGTCTTGACCCAAGCTTTGCTAGGTCTTCAACATGGTGTAAGCAGCCCTGTAGAGATCTCTGCCTCCCTAGGGACCCCTACCTTGAGATTATGACTTTGGGCCAGATTAAATGTACCTCCAAAATGAGGGTAGAAAAAAACACACCTAACTCTCCTAATCAAAATCCAAAACCATGTGCCAAGGTGGAGAGGTCCTAGGAATGTTCCAGAGAAACTCAAAACTAGCACTATCCACTTAATTTCAGACTACTATAAATGCAGTTCTGTGGGCTCAGCCACTTTTGCATCTCATTTCCCGGGCACATCAGCATATTTGCTTTGGGTTAATAGCCCATTTTACAGACGAGAAAGCAGAAACAATTCATAGAGCTTCAGAAGCCAGGATAAAATCGCTTATTCAGGAAGTGGCCAAATTAGGATTCAAACTCAAGTTTTTCAGTCTACTCTGGTTTTCCTGTCCTCATGAGACCATTTCTGGGCTGTTCTATCAGTGTGCAATCAAGCTGCAAACAGGAGCTAAACTGGTTTATCTTCATGATATTATGAACATTTTCTCTATTCTTTAACATGAAGCTGAGATCTCAGATATTTTTTATGTTTTTATCCCAAAATGAAATCGCTTAAGACAATTTAGTAAGGGATAAAAGAAACACTTGTCAAATTTAGATTTAAGTTTTCAAAATTGAGCTACTCATACCAATATACACTCTCCCAAACTAGTGGCTCTTTACTTCCTAACTGTGTGGAAAATGAGAATTTCAGGGAGGAAGGTGGAGGGCAGCATAGGATTCTCTGGCACACACACACAAAAAAAATGGCTTCCCTAAATCCACTTTGTGAAAAAAGAGATAAAGAAAAAGAAAAAAATCTTAGAGACTTGGTGAGAAAACTAAGAATGTCTGCTGTTCACTGTGCTTCCAATAACTAAAGATTGATTTATAGTCACAAACTCTTTTAAATGGACAGAGTTAAACTCCTTTTCCCTCTTAACCTGAATTACTTCAATTATTTGAGAATGGAAGTTTAAACAGGGGGTGGGGAGGTGATGATTTTGGAATGGTGGCAATCCTGACTCAGGTATGTAGACAGCCAGAATGTAGAGAAAGTAACTGGAGGTAAAGAAGAAGAATAACCCACTGTTTCCTTTAATACATGTTGAGATAACAGTAATAAACCCAGATATGCAACTCCCAGATTTTTGTTTCAGACACTCGATATCTGTGATTATCCCAGTAGGGCATTTTAGAAGCCAGTGACTGTGTCTTCAAGGGTTTTTTCAATATTTATGATTGAGTTTGAGCTACTCGATTTCAAAATAGGGAGACCGAGCAAAATAGGGAGCAAAATAATAGGGAGAAAAGACCAAATTGTGCCAGCTTTGTGAACCCCTGAGCAGGATGCTGAACTAGGGCTGGAATTCCAACGAGTATGCTATGAGCGATAAGGACACCAGAGCTTAGGTAGCCAGGTGGGATCGGATGTGGCACAAGCCTTGGAGCAAGTCACTTGCAGCATGCTGTGTCCTCAATTATATTACAAATTTTATATTTTGTCTTGGTATTGCCATTGAGCTATACTACAAATAAACTCTAGTGTATTTTTATTTATTTACTTTCTTAGCTACTTATTGCAGTACTGTGCATCAAATCCAGGGGCAATCTACCACTGAGCTACATCCTCAGGCCTATTTTACTGGTTTTATTTAAATTTTATATTTATTTTATTTTATTTATTCTATTTTATTTTATTTTATTTTTTTTATGTTATGTTATGTTATGTTATGTTATGTTATGTTATGTTATGTTATGTTACATAGTCTTGCTAAGTTTCCCAGGTAGGTCCTGCTTCATCCTCTCTTAGAGCTAGGAATGTTTTTATTTTCTGAGTTGTTATCACATAAAAAAAATATTGGGAGGATGTTTTAGACACAAAGCAGCAAGTAATACCAACTCAGACATATCCAGTTCTGATACTCCACCCCAGACTTGAAGTGTCTGTGTTGGTTCAGACGGAGTCATCCTTCCCACCCTGTTCAGTCTAACCCTCCTCAAAGTGGAGAAAGCCTGCGACGTGCGACCAGACATTCGCCCACAGGAGAAATGTGTCCATGTGTCTCTACCTTTCTCCATCATATCTGCAGGCAAGAAAAAAGAGCGGCCGCATAAATTCCATGGAGTTCCAACACTACGTTCAGAGGATGTCCGACATTCATACGATGATGCCGAATAAGCAAATAAGAAGTAAATAGTGATATCTTATATTTGAGGTTTGAGCTAAAAGAGAAAAAAAATGTTTTTTTTTTTTAAAGCAGAATGTGTTCTGGGGAATACGTATATAATTAAGTATATATATTTAACACTTAAAAGTACGTGTCTGCTAAATATTCATGTATTTGGCAATTAAAGTAATTACAAATAACAGATTTTCAACTATCAGCTATTTGAGAAAACAGAACGCCTTAGAATGTTCACCCCATTACATACTCTGGCAAATAAACATAAAGGCAACTAAGAATGAGCAACAAGGCCTCCGCTGGGGAGAAGCACGGCGTTCTAGGGTTTCAATTATAATTCCACAGCTACAAAATGGAACCGCACAGCACTGTTAGCTCTCCTGCCTTTCCCTCCGAGGTTATATGAAAGAATGACCTTCAATTATTCAGTTTCCTTCTAAGGATAGTGATCTGTATTCTTGCTCCAAGTGTGGGTCAGAGACTAAATAAGAGTAGCAGCCAAGGAGCAAATAAGTTGAAAAACATAAGCACTGGATCTGTTTCCTTTGGACAATTCCTTTTAATTTTAGAGCCATTCCTCGACCCCTCTTCCCGCCCCACTTTTGAAATAAACAAGTCTAAGTAGAACGGATGAATGGCAAATTTCAATTTTAAATTTCAAAGGGCTCCGAACATTGTAGGAAAGAGGCAGGCAGCGAGTAGCACGCAAGAATATCACTCTTCTAAAAGAGAATCACCTCTTGTCCTAGGAACTGGATGCTGGCAACAGAGGAGCGCTGTCCACCCCGCTGCTTCCCGGCGCAGGCGCAGAGGAGCGACTCATCCGCCCGGAAACGCAGCAGCCCGGCACAGCGGCCCGCACTGGGGTCTCCCTCCCACACACAGGCCGCGAGAAGTCTCTCCAGACCACAGGTGTGAGCTGTGGGGTCGACCACGGGAACACGACACCTTAACAAGTGAATGCCGCCAAGCTGGCGTTCGGTTCATCTCACACAGTGTTAAAAATGAATGATCCATCCCAAAGCTACGTCCTGACATTTATAGGCTCAGTCTAAAGGTTGCTCCGTACCGAGGATACTGCAGCCTAATGTGCTATGTACACAGCGTGTAACCGAGTTGCGTAACAAACAGCTGATGAATCACAAATGGACAACTGTTCCACCTGGGTTCACCCGGTGCTGCAGCCAATCAGCCTGCCTCTGTACTTCACTTCCGTTTTCCAAACTCCACTTCCTTCTCTCAGACTATCTCTGTAACCTGCCCTATGGAGAAGCAAGGCGTTCTGAACTGTTGTTGGTAGAGTGTGGTTCTCCGTTCTAGAATTACAGATGAGTCAAGTTCTGCAGAGGTAGATTTGTTGTCCTTTTCTGACACCAGAGTGGAGCACCGCAACCCAGTCCGAAATCAGAGGTTTGCTGAGAGATGGGGAACGGCTCCAGTCCCACGTGCCCCGCTTTCCACCCTCCACCCCCGCAACATGAAAACGCCTTCTTTAAAGTGAGAGGTATTCAGGAGATGATGTTTCTAAAACCACGGACAGATGGGAAGGAAAGGCAAGTTTGGAATGTATAAAGAGGCTGTACTAGCACAATGTTTGCAAGTTCACCCTCAGGTCAATAGAGTTTGCTAGATATGAGAAACATGGAAATAAATGTTCTTTCTCCTTTCCAAGTGATTTGAGGAAAATATTCACTTTGAAAAAGCATTTCCTTATGCGCCTCAAGATGAAAAGAAGATTTCTATTTATGTACCATCCAAATGTCCTGGTGAGAAGCAAAACTTATTTGTCAAACATACTGAACCTACCCACCCATATTGACTCATCCGCCGTCTCCGATGTGCTCTGTAATCCAGAATCTTCACAAAAGAAAAGCACGTATTTTGTTGCTGTTTCTTCCCAGATAGTTACTTATTCTGGCTTTTGTAGTTTTGCAATTTTTTTCTACTTCAGTATGCTACTTTTGAAAGCTTTCTGGTTTATTGCTAATTTCCCCCGTTTGGGCTCAGTTGTACAATATGGTATGTGTGTTAGTTTATACTTTTGGAGCTGAATTTATGGGCCTACTATAGTTCACATGATATTCTATTTTTGCTTGTTTTATTTCTGCCTGGGCTTGATATGTTTTATGAGGTTCTTTACTATAGTACTGGCATTCATATCTGGCATAACCAAAATTTTCTGCCACTTATTTAATGTTCCTTCTAGGTTTCAAATCTAAGTATTTTTCTTTGTATGATGTTGAAGCTTGTGATTTTCTAAAAGTTTTAATATCTGGAAACATTTCCTTCCATGTCAGAAACTTAAGTTTGCAAGAATCCCTTTGGGAGTCTTTAAATGTGTATTTGGAGGGCAAGGAGGAAAGACAGCCAACACTGGACCTCCTGTCCACTGAGTCTGTCTGCATAGCTGTGGGGAAGGGATGAGGTTGCAGCGGAGACAGAGGGCCTGATTCCCCTTCCCTAACCTCCAAAGCCTTTACCTACCTTTCTCCTTTCTGCTCTAGTGAGGGAACGCCTTCCCCCGCCCCTTGGTAAACACACTGCTTTTTCAAGGGCTCCCACTTTCACCGTCCAAATGAGCCTGTTTGCTAGTGCTGGGATTTCTTACCCAGGCCGATTTGACTTTCAAGGGAACACCGGAAAACAAAGGACAAAATGACAAAGAAGTTTGGGGAAACAAAGCAACTCAGAAAGATGGGCCCTCTGCATTAGGCTACACAATAAACTTTTTCACAAATCACTCCACCCAAAGGAAGCTCTAAAAATCTTAATGATTCCTCTAGAGACCCTCCATCTAGCCTGGGCCTGCTTCTAACTAGCTAAATGACTCTGCACAAGTCACTTCTCTAGGATTAACTTTCAGGTAAGTCAGAGATGAAAGGTACAATGAAATCCTCAAGTCCAATGCTTGTTCTTTCCAGGTGGAAACAAAGGCTAGAGCAACACCTTCACCTGCCACATCCCAGCGACAGATTCCCTGACTCTCAATCAAATCTTTTATTTCCTTATTTTTCCCTCACCTCATCATATACTTTCTCTCAACCTATAAAACTTGGTGGAGGAGGGAAGGCTTGGGAGAACCACTCCCAAAGTTCCCTAATGTTTTCTTTACAATCCTTTATTTCCCTTATATTCATGATTCTGACCTTGGAAATACCTTATCAGGGGTTTTAGTTTATTTTGCATCATTTATTTCCTTTGGAGGAAAAGTACTAGAGATAACAAATCGGTAAATAGAAATCATGTCCCTTCAAAGAGAAAGTGTTTCCAAAAAATAATATTTTTTTGAGAAATCAAATTCGGAGGAAAAAATATATCACTTTATGTTTTGGTTTTCAGAGTTTTAACCATTTCTATAAAGGGATACTAGAAATAAACTTTAGAAGGGCTGCTCCTGGAAAATGCAGCATTCTAATTCAAGTGTTGTAGAAGATAGGGTGGAGAGTACTCATTGTACTAATGTGAAAAAGATGAATGACACCTAAATGGGTTTTCTTTGCATCACAGATCATGGCGAAGTGTTTTATATGCATTTGTCACTGCTATTAATGTAATCACATAAAACTTTCTCTTGTTCTCAAGTGCTTTTAAAGTGAGCTATTTGAGCTTTCGATTCTGCACGTTTTCTTTCTCTTTCAAAATTAGCAAAGGTAATATGTAAGCCTTGAACCTTTTTTTTTTTTAATGTGAGAGCAGAAGTAAAGAAAAAGAATATGGTAGTTGCTTGGGTAAATTGAGAGCTGTGGGTGTATCTTTGAAGGGCTGTTGCTAGTAATTGTAATAAAAATATCCTGAGAGAGCATAAAGAATGCTGCAAGTGTTTTCTGTATAATATAATATTAATGCCAGATCATCTACACAGGTCTTCCACATAAGTGTTCTTCCCAACTATGTTTTCCCTCTGCCTCAGGAACCTACAGCTACTTCAAGGAGGAACCCCAAATCCTAGCTGCACCTTGCCCAGCAAGGACTTTTGGGATGAAGACCGTAATCTCCGGCTTTGCAGGGTGCTGGTTTCTGGAGCCCAGAGTTCTAACTAGGGTAGGTTCTTGGGAAGAGATTAAAAAAAAAAAAAAAGCTCCCCTTTACTCCTTGCTTGCACCTCTGCCTCCACCCTGAGAAGTGGACAGGAGAACTGCACACTTGCTGCTTACCTCCAGGAAGACCTGACTTGGGATGTGCCTCTACCACTTCCCGGCACTGTGGCCCTGGGCAAAGTGCTTAATCTTTCTAAGCCTCAGTGCTTCATTTAATACTGGCCATAGAGGGTTCCACAGAAATGTGCATGGAAAGCACCCAGCAAGAGGCTGCAGTGCAAGATAAATCCTCTGATACATATCCATTCTGTCCTCATCCTCCTAAAGGGCAACAAAAAAGTGTTTCTGAAGAGCCTTTAGGCCTTGCTCCTCTGTTCTAGTTAAGAAGAAGAAAGCTCACGTTTGTTTTGTTTTAAATTAAAAAGCTGTAGCTAAGAATCATATGAAGAAATGCTCAACATCACTGGTCATTCGAGAGATGCAGACAAAAACAACACTGAGATTCCATCTCACTCCACAAAGAATGGCTGCTATCTCAAAATTAGGCAGCAACAAATGCTGGGGAGGCTGTGAAGAAAAAGGAACCCTTCTCCACTGTTGGTGGGAATGTAGACTGGTACAACCACTATGGAAATTAGTGTGGAGATTCCCAGAAAAACTAGAATTAGTTTTGACTCTGCTATTCCTCTGCTAGAGATATATACAAAAGAATTAAAAGATTCATATTACAGCCACACACACACACACATATATATGTATATATACACACACCCATGTTTATAGTGGCTCAGTTTGTCATAGCTCAATCTTGGAAACAGCCCAAATCCTCAACTGCAGACTGGATAAAGATGTGTCCTTTCAATAAAATGGAGTATTACTCTGACTTAAAGAATGAAAAGTTTGAGCCGTTTATACTCAAATGGATGTACCTTCAGGACATACAGGTGAAATAAATAGGTCCCAGACGTATAAATATCATATCTTTTCTCTGGTATGAGAAACTGAAGATGTAAATGAATTCTAGAATGTATGACAGATATTGTGAAATAAAAAATATTCAAAGGGAAATTGGGTGGATGGGTAACAAGGGGAAAGAAAAGATGTGATGGTAATAAAAAAAAAGGGGGAACAACGCTTACATATATATATAGGGTGAGGGGTTGTGGTGTGGGTAGGGGAACAGGAAAAAATGAGAATTAAATTGTGTCACATACTGATACAAAATCTCAATATTGAGTATAATAATGATGTGTATATATAGTGTATCAATAAAGATTTTAAAAAATTTAAAAGCTTTATATTTTAGTTTAACCCATAACTTAAACTAAAATAAGGTTATGGAAAAATGAGCAAAAGTATACACAGATTCTGCATAGCCCCTGTCCAGCCTAAACTTCACCTCACCAAGTTTCTCCTATTTATGACAATTGATGAATCAATATTGAGATACTATTTTTAATTAAAGGCCAAAGTTCACATCAGGTTCACTCTTTTGGCTGCAGTTTCTGTAATGTAGGACTGATGAAGAACAACACATGTCAGCACTGTAGTATCACAGAGTACTCTCAGTACTCTATAATCCCGTGTCCCACCTTTTTGCCCTTCTTTTTCCCAACTCAGACCCTTCAGCCACCAAGAGTCTTTTACTATGTCCATAGTTTTCCCCTTTCCAGAATGTTCTATACATGGGGTCAAACAGTATGTAGGCTTTTCCCATTGGCTTATTTCATTTAACAGTATGCATTTACTTCCTCCATGTAGTTTTGTGTCTTCTTGGATCACTTTGTTTTATGTTTAAATAATATTCCATTTTCTGGAAGTGCCAGAGATTATTTCCTCCTTTCATCTATTGAGGACTTCTTAGTTGCTTCCAGATTTTGCCAATAATGGATAAACATGGCAATATTTGTGTGGAGGTTTTTGTGCGGACACAGAGTAAGTTATGATCCACTTGTGGATATTGCTTTCAATTTTTCAAGAGCAAACCTGCTAGATTCTATGATTACAGTATGCTTCATTTTTTAAAAAATGCCAAATGTCTTCCCGAGTGACTGTGCCATTTTGCATTCTCACCAGTATTTTTCAAACACTAAAAAATTTCTTGGAGGAAAGGTCACATTTCTATTACTAGGCACAAACATTTCCAAGTGTATATTCCAAGTATATTTTGTTTGCATTCAGAAGACGAGGTTATTTGAATTTCTAAAAGATTCAAACTTAAATTCCAAGAACTCCCTACATCTGAAAGTTATTTCTTCCTGTTATAAAGAGTATAATGGCCCACGTGGGAAAAAAATATTACAGGCATGAGAAGGTCAAAAATGTATTAAAAGAGC
>PVIC010011136.1:0-27131 GCA_004025085.1 Thryonomys swinderianus
CTTCCTTCCTTCCTTCCTTCCTTCCTTCCTTCCTTCCTTCCTTCCTTCCTTCCTTCAAGATAGGGTCTCGCTTTGTAGTTCAGGCTGGCTTTAAACTCACTATGTAGCCCAGGCAGGCCTCGAACTCAGCAATCCTACTGCCTCTGCCTCCTGAGTGCTGGGATTACAGGCGTGAGCCATCACACCCGGCATTGTGGTACATGGTACTGATTGCTGGTTGTGGTATTGTTGTATGTGGTTACTGAGGATTGAACCAGGGACCTTGTGTGTGCTAGGCAGGCACAAGAACTACTGAGTAAATCTCCAGCTCCCTGTTGCTTTGTATTTTATGATAGGGCTCCACTAAGTTGCATTCTATCTGGAATGTTCATTGGCCCAACAGACCAGATTGGATATTACTGTTAGCAAGGACTGCCTTAATTGCATCTAAGCTCAGACACAGTATGGATCATTGACTCTAAACTCAACTGTACATCAGAACTAGGACACCTAACCCCAGAGATTCATTTAGTAGTTCTGGGATAAGGCCCAGGATTTATTACGTTTAAAGCTCCCTAGTGTTCTTTATCTGAAGGTCAGCGTTTGAGTATCTTTTTTTTTTTTTTTTGACAGGGTCTCACTTTGTAGTTCAGGCTGGCCCTGAGCTTGCCATGTAGCCCAGGCAAGCCTCCAACTCAGCAGTCCTCCTGCCTCTGCCTCCCAAGTGCTGGGATTACAGGTGTGAGCCACCACGCTGGGCACTGTAGTGTGTGGTACTGACTGCTGGCGGGCGTGAGCCACCACACCCAGTATTGTATGTGGTAACCAGGGATTGAACCAGGGACTTTGCAATTGCTAGGCAGGCACGGGAATCACTGAGCTAAATCTCCAGCCCTCTTGAACTATTTTTTTTACCTAGAGTTTCCAGTTATATTTCAAATCTAATCAGTGTAAGAGCAAATAATAGTTCAGGTAGAATGGTGAAAAGAACTCAATCCTGATTATTTCTTCTGTTGCATGTTGTAATTAGTCTTACATTAACCATAGAAACCATCCTGTAAATCCTGCAGTGGAAGAAGCACATAAGGGATGAGCTGTTGAACCTATCCCTTGGGCCTTGTGTTTGATCCCTAACACTGCAAAGCATAAAATGAAAAGGCAATTTCAATAAAGCTATTGAAATTTACTCTTTTTTTTTTTTTCTTTTTCGTTGAGACAGGGTCTCACTTGGTAGTTCAGGCCCTGAGCTCACTATGTAGACCAGGCAAGTCTCAAACTCAGCAATCCTCCTGCCTCTGCCTCCACAGTGCTGGGATTACAGGCGTGAGCTACCATGCCTGGCACTATGGTGTGTGGTAATGACCGGTATTATAGGTGGTTACTGGGGATTGAACCAGGCCCTTGGGCTTGCTAGGCAGGCACCGGAACCACTGAGCTAAATCTCTGGCCCTACCCTCTTTTTTTTTTTTTTTTTTTTTGAGACAGGGTCTTGCTTTGTAGTTAAGGCTAGCTCTGAGCTCACTATGTAGCCCAGGCAAGCCTTGAACTCAGCAATCCTCCTGCCTCTGCCTCCCGAGTGCTGGGATTACAGGTGTGAGCCACCACGCCTGGCACTGTGGTATGTGGTATTGATTGCTGGTGAGCGTGAGTCACCACGCCCACCATTGTATGTCGTTACCGGGGATCAAACTCAGGACCTTGCGCTTGCAAGGCAGGTGTCGGAACCACTGAGCTAACCCCCTGGCCCGCTACCCTCTTTTTTTGTAGGTATTCCTTTACATCCTAATCATCTTAGTGTTTCTATATGTAGAACAAACTTATCAATTTCTTTATAAGCAGTTAGATATGCTGTGAGCTCCAGGCCAGTTTAAACTATAGTGTGACCCTGTCTCCAAAACAAAACAACAAGATACCCTTGACGTCATGTATTCATTTAAAGTAGCATGGGTAGTAGTAGTATATGGAAATGAAACCTGGAAATAACAGAATGGTTTTGAGGCTGAAAAGAATTGCAGCATATAGAATCATATGTGAAGGACAAAAATGGCTGTGTAAATTCAAAGCAGTATTGTGAAGAATGCCTGGTTTGTGTTAGTGTGTAAGAGAATTAATTTACTTGATGATTTCCACTGATATTGCCATCATAGTAGGTCACAAGAAAGCTTAAAACCAGCTGAATCATGCATAAAAATTTGTGTATGTTCTCACTTGTAGAGCATGGAGACTTTTGATTAGATTAACAGATAACTTTTATCATGTAAAATTTAATTCACTAGTCAAAATTCTAACTATTAAGATTTTTCCAATAGTACTTATGAAAATAAGCCATAAAAATCTGTCAGCTCTGTTTCTTTCAAATTACAATAAAGCTTATGTAAATAGAACTGAATTATCTCAACACCTAACTATAATTATGTGCTGAGAATAGTATGAGGTCACTCTTTGGATTTTTTCCCCATGAATATACCAAGAACTGAGTTTCCTTCAGATTAGATTAGACCCAGGAAGTCATTTGCTTTCTAAATAATAAATACAGTGTAAGAGTATTTACTTAGATAAGTGAACTGATTTGAGGCAACAAAACAGGAAAAACTAATAAAGACTTCTGGATCTTTGATTTTGTTACTTTACTTAGCTTTGTTACCTTAGGCAAATCTAGAGTTTTGTTTCCACATCCATAAATAATCTGATTTTTGACGTTTTTCCTAGATACAGAGGCCTCTGATTAGGTTTCATATGTCCTTTACATTTACAAAATAGATTAAGAATCTCAAGGGAAAAGGGAATGGCAGTCTAGAGTAAAAACAAATGAATCCAGTGGGTAAGAAAGCCAGGAAATCAGAGGGAGTACATAAGGGATGCTTAGTACTGTTCTAGAGAATTTTCATGTTAAAACTATGAAAACATATACATAAAGATTAGTTCTGCTCTTGATTCTCCTCTTTGGTTATCATGTTCTCTCATCTCAGGGTTAAAATGTCAACTCCAGGGGCATGAGACAGCTACCCTTTATTATCTGTGGTTTTAGTTACACATGGTCTAAAACTACTATGTGAGAAATTTTAGAAATAGTTCATAAATTTCAAGTTATGTACCATGTTGAGTATGAAATTTTGTGTCATCATGCTCTGTTCTGATAGTGTAGAGATGAGTCAAACACTGGCCCACCATTTGGCAAACTGCTGCTTATTATTGAGATTTTGCTGCACGTGCATTTTCAGTTTTTTTTTTTTTTTTTTTGAGACAGGGTCTCGCTTTGTAGTTCAGGCTAGCTCTGAGCTCACTATGTAGCCCAGGCAAGCCTTGAACTCAGCAATCCTCCTGTCTTTGCCTCCCGAGTGCTGGGATTACAGGTGTGAGCCACCCACGTCCGGCAATTTTCAATTTTTTTCCTCTAAAGGCCAGAAGCATTTTGGGTTTTCTGTGATATATGACATCCTTTAGGATCTCCTGTTTGAGGATAATACCATCTGTTGAAAAAACATCATTTTATTTTTCCTTTGGTGTTGTGTATACATTTTTTGGCAGATTGTGTGTGTGTGTGTGTGTGTATATATATATATATATATATATATATATATATATATATATATATGAGAGTATATAAAGGGTTTGACCCTATATAATGTTCTAGGGCATTCACTGGAGATCTTTGAATGCATCTCTTTGCAAAAAAGAAGATCGCTATACCGTGTTGCTAATTGGTATAATGGCAGAGGTACTAGTGAAAGAAAGTGATTGAAGGGAGGTAGATAGCAAGGATAACATAAAGGCTGTTGACTAGAGCATCTAAGCAAGGCTAAAGGATGGAGGATACAGAGAGTTACAGATTTACAGTAGTTAATCCTACACTGTAATCCTAGCTTTCCCTACGACTGATTGAAGAATCACAATAGAGTTGAATAATAGGATAATATGAAACAGAAAGGAAAGGGAGTATAAAGACCTGCAGAATGAGAGGGCCAAGTGAGAAGGTGGGGTCATCAATATAGATATGTTATGATAATGTGTGAATTTAATTTTGGGACTAATTAATCACTGTACAGGGATTCCACAGAGAACAATTAGGTTGTAATTTCATTTTTTTATACATGTAACACATGTTGAGTATGCTAGAAGACCTAAAACATTTAAATTGTATGAGGTTAAAATATACAAACCTGACCAAAAATTTCATGTACTTGCCATTTTGTAACATACTTCATTTATATGTATATGTATTTTACATTTTAGTTTCATAGATTTGTTGATAGTGACTGAGAATTCTCAAAACAAAAAACTAACATTAAAATTAATATTTTAATATTAAATGAAGTAAATACCTAAATAAATGCTGGTATTTAAATTAGTATTAAATGACATACTTTACTTTTTTTTTTTTTTTTGTGGTACTGGGAATCAAACTTGGGCTCTTGTGCATCCAAAGTTGGTGCAGTATCACTTGAGCTAAATCCCAGTCCGTAATTACTTCTGTAGCAAAAACTGTACATATTCATTGTATAGACTCTTTGGCATGTTGGCCTGTTCTGCAGTGTTACAGGTCATATTTGGAATGGCCTCTAAAGGCTTTCGATTTGAAGAGTTGGTCCCTGGCTGGTGACACTGTTAGGAGGTAGTGGAAACTTTAGAAGGTAAGGCCTGGGGGGACATGTCTATGAAGGATGTGTTTTGTTCCTAAACCCATCCTGATAGGATGAACTATCCATGTGAGGTGAGCAGTTTCTACTATAATGTTTGTACCTTGCCACAGACCTAAAACCAGTGGAGCCATCTGAGTGTACAGAAACTGAACCAAAATAAGTATTGTTCTTTTATGTTCATTTTCTCAGATGTTTTGAAACATGACAGAAAGCTGACACATGCAATAAATAACAACAACAAAAAAAAGGAATTGAAAAAAGTTGCACCAAATAAACTGCTTTAGAGTATTCAGAGAACAGAGACCTTTAATGAATCTAGTTATTTTAGAAATGTACAGGATAGGAGTTTAAACATTTTGTTGACTTTCTGAAAATAATTTGTAGCAGACCTTGTATATGATTTGTTCTGTAGAAACTTGTAGCTTAAAAAAAAGAAGAATGTAGCCTAGTAGCACACACCTGCACCTACAGTGCTCTGGAAGGCTGAGGTAGGACAATGGCAAATTCCAGCTGGGTGTGGTGGCACATGCCTGTAATCCCAAAACTCAGGAAGTCAAGGCAGGAAGATTGTTATGAGTTCAAGGCCAGCCTGAACTACACAGTGAAACACTGGCTCCAAAAAGAGAATAAAACCCCCAAATAAAGTAAGCAGCGGAATAGATGGGTGGGTATGTGAACTCAGTGCAAAAACCCTGAGTTCAGTACTCATTATCAAAAAGAAACTATGAAGTCTTGAGTCTTCATGAAAACCTAGTCACTTTCTGTTTTATACATAGTGAATTTTTAAAAAATAAACTAGATTTTTTGGGGGGGGATCTAAAAAGGTGGCCATTGTTTCGGAAGTTGTTACATTGAATGTGGAAGGGCATTTGCTAACAGAACAGTTCATGTTGCATATTCCGGAGTGTTTTTATCACTGGTAGTCCATTGTTTTTTAGTGGAATTGTAGAATACAGTATTTTTATATCCTTTGTATCATAAATTTGGTTGATAAGGATAGAATTTAGAAAATCTATTTTCGGTTAATTCTTACTTTTTGGCAATGAGATGTATGGACTTAATTGTATTTTTCTGTTTCATATGGGCTGATTTTAAAATTAGTAATGAAAAATAACTTTATTTTCTGTATTCCTTTTTTTGTTTATGTATTTCCCTTCTTGGTTGTTTTCCCTCTATCTTTTAGATGTCCATATATATCTTAGTTACCTTTCTTTTGTTGCTAAGACAAAATATTAGATTCTCAAGGAAGGAAAGATTTATTTGCTTTACAGTTTGTAGAATTTTCAGTCCATAAATCAGCTGGCTCCAAGGCAGAGGGGCACATAGCAGAGAAGCGGCAACAGTTCATGGTAATGGAAGACAGCAAAAGCAACAAGAGATCATAACAGTGTCTTTCTGCTCTTGTTACCTTATTCAGACTACCTGGATTAGGGTGGTGCTAAACTAGTCACTCACATGTAGTGATTTAGTAGTCACATGCCCTTAATCCTAGCATCACACTCTAGATTCATTCACCTAGGGCCACATGAGGCTTTGGGAAGGGATATCTAGATACATACTGTAACAGTATCCTACCTGTCTTTTAAGGTTGAGTTAAAAATTTGTTTCTCCAATAGCTAACATTACATTGAGCGGTAAAAACAAGTTTTTCCTTTAAGAATAAGAAAAAAACAAAGATATTATATCACTTCAGTGTTTGGAGTTACAGAGAAATTTTGGCTAAGAAAACATAAAAATAGGTACTCTTTAGACAGAAGTAGAATTATGTGTTGCATGTGCCATGATCTTGTATGTAGGAAATTTTATTTCCTAAAGAGCTTTAGAATAAGTTAACGTGCTTAAAAGTTAAAAAAAAAAGCACAAAAATCAGTTACAATTCTGTACACTAACAATGAAAAGTCTACAAAACAAAGTAAGAAAACAGTGTATAGTAACATAAAAATATTTGGGCTAAGCTTAACCAAGGTGATCAAATGCTTGTACACTGAAAAATTCATAAAAATACTGAGGGAAGTTAAGACATAAATAAATGGGAAGACATTCATGTTCATGGATTGGAAGACTTAGGAAGTTAGTAATGTCCAGTGTGATTTATAGCTTCAGTGTAATTCCCAACAAAATCTCAATGATGTTTTTTGCAGAAGCAGAAAAATCTATCCTAAAATTATGTGGATTTTCAAGAATGCAGAATAGATGAATGAATCTTATAAACAAAGAATAAAATTGGAGAGTTCACATTTTGTGATTTAAAAATTTCAGTGTGGTGTTGGGATAAAGACAGACATACAGACAATGGCCTAAGATAGTCCAGAATAAACCTTTGTATATATATCATCAACCATTTTTTTTTTTTTTTCAGTAACAGGGATCGAACTCAGGCCATTTTTCTTCCAAGGTAGGTGTGGTACCCCGGCCATTTTCAGATGGATCTTCGACAAGTATGTCAAGACTCTTTAGTGAGAGTAGAGGATAGTCAATTCAGCAGTGAAATTTTTAACTGGAAAAATGGGCATACTGTTTTTTTTTTGTTTTTTTTTTGAGACAGAGTCTGTGTACTCTGGCTGTGAACTCATGTGGTAGCCCACCTGAGCCTCAGACTCACTGCATCCTCCTGCCTCAGCCTCCCAAATGCTGGGATTAGAGGGATGTGCCACCAAGCCTGGCTGGAAAATTGGGTCTCTACATGCAATTAGTCTTAAAATGCAGTCACTTTTTTTTTTTTTTTTTGAGACAGGGTCTCACTTTGTATTTCAGGCTGGCCCTGAGCTCACTATGTAGCTCAGGCAAGCCACCGCTACCCTCCTATCTCTGCCTCCCGAGTGCTGGGATTACAGGCGTGAGCCACCATGTCCTGCACTGTGGTATGTGGTATTGATTGCTGGTGGGCGTGAGTCGCCACGCCCAGCATTGTATGTGGTTACCGGGATCGAACTTAGGACCTTGCGCTTGTGAGGCAGGCGCCAGAACCACTGAGCTAATCTCCGGCCCCAAAATGCAGTCACTTTTAAAATCATACAGGAATTTACTCAAAATGAATAGTGAGGAAAAGACATAAATATTAGAATGAAAATTTTAAAACGTCTTAGAAGAAAATGTGGGAAAAATTTTATGATCTTTTTTTTTCAGTATGACACCAAAACAAGAAAAGATGAAACAAATTGGATTTTATTAAAATTAAAAACCTTAGTACATCAAAGGATGCTGTCAACACAGTGAACCTACAAAATGGGAGAATGTATTTACTATTCATATACTTGATGGTACTATCCAGGATACATAAAGAACTAAAAACAAACTGGGCTGGAGATTTAGCTCAAGTGGTACTGTGCCAACTTTGGATGCACAAGGGCCTGAGTTTGATCACCAGTACCACAAAAAACAAAACAAACAAAACAACTAAAAACAAACTTAGAATATCTAGTTCCATTTTTTAAGATGGAGAGATTAATTCATTAGTACCCAGAATCTGTAAGTGGCCAATAAGCACAAGAAAATATGTTCAGTATCACTAATTATTAGGGAGATGCAACTCAGAGACACTGTGAGGTATCCCTTAATATAGCTATTAACAAAACAACAGGAAATGAAAAGTTTTCCAGTACAAAAAGTTTTCTAGTGCAAAAGGAACCTTTGTACACTCTTCTCAGGCAGGCACCAGAAACATTGAGCTAAATCCCTGGCACGCCTTGTACATTCTTGATGGTAATGTAAAATATTGCAGTTGCTATGAAAAACTATGATGATTTCTCAAAAAAATAATTAAGCATATGAGCTGGAGTTTTCGCTGGTGACCTCCTAGCAAGAGCAATGTCCCTGGTTGGATCCTAGGTAACAATATACAACAACACTGGGTGTGGTGACTCACGCCCACCAGCAATCAGTACTACATACCGCAGTGCTGGGCATGATGGCTCATTGCCTGTAATCCTAGCACTTGGGAGGCAGAGGCAGGAGGATTGCTGAGTTCACGACTTGCCTGGGCTATAGTGTGAGCTCAGGGCCAGCCTGAACTATAAAGGGAGACTCTGTCTTTTTAAAAAAAAAATCACCGGGCGTGGTGGCTCACACCCTTGAAAATGAGTTTGTTGAATTATCGTGTTGGAATGGCAGTGGGAGGGGTGTTATGCATTTACTGCTAATGGCAGTGGAGTGAAAGAAGGGAGTGAAAAGTTTTAGAAAAGTTAGTGTTATTAAAAATTGTGGTAGGGGTGCCAGAGATTTAGCTCAGTGGTTCCGGCACCTGCCTCGCAAATGCAGGGTCCTGAGTTGGATCCCTGGAAACCACATACAATGCTGGGCGTGGTGACTCACATCCTCTAGCAATCAATACTACCTACTGCAGTGCCGCTGGGCTTCTTGGCTCACGGTTGTAATCCCAGCACTGGGGAGGAAGAGACAGGAGGATTGCTGAGTTCAAGTTTTGCTTGGGCTACATAGTGAGCTCAGGGCCAGCCTGAATTACAAAGGGAGATCCTGTCTCAAAAAAAAAAAAAATTGTGGTAGGGATTATTAGGATAAATTTTGACATCACTAAGAGCTTATTTTAAAATGCAGCTAAAATTACAAAATAGTGAAAAAATTACAAAATATTGGGCAGATTTCCCAAACACATAACTTTTAATCTGTCTTTTAAAAATTTGAAAAAAACAGTTAAATTGAATTTACAAAAACAACTGTACAGTACTCTTCAATTTAATTTGGGTATAGATGTTGCCTATTGACCCTGAAATAATTGGTTTCTTAGTTTCTTGAAACTTAAACAAAAAGTTTTTGTAGTCCACTGGAGTTTAAGAGGGAGAAAAGTCAGTTGTGTTGATCTTTAAAAATGTTTTGGTAGTAGTTTGGTATTCAGAAGGGCTGGAGGGACTTTGGCAGAAAATCAGAGCCATAGAGTGGGCTGAAAGTAGGACAGCAAAGTTCTTATTCTGCCTTTTAGTGAAGAAGTCCTCTTTTAACGGTGATGTCTTTTGGTGCTTTACCAGCAGTACTTTATTGGAACTTCATTTGGATTCAGGGCTATGTCTAAGTAATTAGAAGGATTGAATATTATTAGTGACTTCTAAAAAAACTTTCAACATTTTCTAATACGTAGTTATTTTAAATAGTTACATTGGAGATACCATATAGATAAATGCAGAAAGATTTGAGTGTTGTAACATTTAGAAGCATATATTAGGTATGCTGTAATGCTAAGCAACATATAATTCATTTGAGTTACGCTGTATAGTGTACCCATTCAAGTTGGTGATGATCCCACAATTTGGTTTAGAATATTCTCCTTGTATTCCTAAGTAAATAAGGTAAAATAACTTTAAGTATTTTTCAAAATTAAAAAGGCACACTTAGGGCTTGTGGTTTAGTGCTTGTTCCCTCGGTTTGGTCCCTACCACCACTAAAATTAGACAAAAAAACAAAACTTCAGGAATGCCCAAAGCAGAAAACAAGGGCTTTCTTAAATATGAAATAAGATTTAATTTAATGTACTATTGATTAATTAATTGCACAGAAGCTGTGGTAAAAATGAATGTGTTAATAAAGGAAGTGAGAATAGTTGAGGTGAAAAAGTTGGATTCAATTAGTAATCTGGAATTAGAGCATTACAATAGGGAAGTGATAAATTGACCATTTTGATAATTTAAGCCTTTATTTCTAATCCATAGATTTTTAAAGAAAAGCTGCTTATTTTCACTTCTTTGGTTTGTCTTTGTTTTTTCCCCAACCTTTTCACAGTTCAAGGTCTTTGCAGCCTCAGAGTGGGGAACTGTGTTGTTTGAGAGTTGACATTATTTGGAGACTGGAGGATATTCCCTCTGAAGATAGCCTACCAATCATGACTTTTGATTCTTTTATTTTATGACTTTATGCTGAGTGTCCAAAATATTCCTTCCTTTTCCAGTTATCTTTTTTTATGCTTCTAGTTTTGATCTTAAAGGGAATGACCACTAAAGTCTGAATGACTCTTATTAGTAATGTTGTAGACAAAGTTTAAGCATTGAATGTATGCTTAAACTGGGGAATTTTTAACTCTGAGATTTTGGTAGTATTTTCTATAACCAACAGACTTTTTTTTTGTTTGTTTGTTTTTGAGACAGGGTCTCACTTTGTAGTTCAGGCTGGCCCTGAGCTCACTATGTAGCCCAGGCAAGCCTCGAACTCAGCAATCCTCCTGTCTCTGCCTCCCGGGTGCTGGTTTTGATCTTAAAGGGAATGACCACTAAAGTCTGAATGACTCTTATTAGAAATGTTGTAGACAAAGTTTAAGCATTGAATGTATGCTTAAACTGGGGAATTTTTAAATGAGATTTTGGTAGTATTTTCTATAACCAACAGACTTTTTTTTTTTTTTTTTTTGAGACAGGGTCTCACTTTGTAGTTCAGGCTGGCCCTGAGCTCACTATGTAACCCAGGCAAGCCTTGAACTCGGCAATCCTCCTGTCTCTGCCTCCCAAGTGCTGGGATTACAGGCATGAGCCACCCCTCCCAGTATGTGGTATTGATTGCTGGTGGGTGTGAGTCACCACACCCAGCATTGTATGTGGTTACCGGGGATCAAACGCAGGACCTTGCACTTGTGAGCTAGGTGCTGGAACCACTGAAATAAATCTCCGGCCCCAACCAACAGACTTTTCAACCTGCATTTTCCCTTTTGTGAAAAATTACCTCATTTATAACAGTTACACATTTGGGCAGTTGTAAAACTGACAGTGACTAAGAGAAAATATAGTCTCATACTGTTTCGGTCATCAGCCAGCTGTGGAAAATCACTTAAATATCATCAGTTTCTATATTTATTAAAACAAGAATCTGGGACCACTGCTTACAAATAAAATTAATCACTAAATTTAACCCATAATGATGTATTATAAAATGAAAACAAACTTGGAATAAAGCATTGTACAGATTATTTTAGAAACTTGGTACTCATATTTGTAAAAGTTTTGCGTATGTTAGTAAACAAACAGAATTATGAAAGCACAATATAAATAGAATTATTGTAAAGTCAGCAATCAAGTGCCCTTTATGTGCCAGGTTGTTATTAGATTATCTTCATTTTATTATCTCGTTAGTGGTTTTAACATCTCTTATTTTTAAATCCCATAAATATATTAAATCATTGTGAAAGAGGAGGCTTCATATTTCATTGACTGATTGGAAAAGGGTAAATAACAATAAAAATAAATTTGTACTTTGATGTTTGTGGTTTCAGACTAGTAAGTCCGACTTTATTGGTCTTATTGATTGATGTTTCTTTGGTTTTTCAAAATTGATTTCGGGTTTTGCTTATGGATGACTGAAGTAAAAATCATAGAATTTAAAGTGAACATTTCTTCACTATTTTAATTTTGGAGGGTGAATGTTGCTTAGATTGCTTACTTTTCTTTCTATTTTTTTTGAGATAGGGTCTTGCTGTGTAGTTCAGGCTGGCCCTGCGCTCACTATGTAGCCCAAGCAAGCTGCGCACTCAGCAATCCTTCTGCCTCTGCCTCCCGAGTGCTGGCATGACAGGTGTGAGCCACCACTCCCGGCTAGATTGCTTACTTTTATTTTGCTTGTCATTTATGAGTATTGCTAAGTAAGGTGCTCTTTCAAAATTTAAATTGTTCAACTTTGAATGTTTAGTATTTATATTTAATTTCTTAATATATTGCAATCAATGTGTCTAGTTAAAAACTCAGATGGATGAAACAAAGTTTACCTTAAAAATAAATCCCAGCACTCGGGAGGCAGAGGCAGGAGGATAGCTGAGTCCCAGGCTTGCCTAGGCTACACAGTGAGCTCAGAGCCAGACTGAACTACAAAGCGAGACCCTGTCCCCAAAAAAAGAAAAAAAAATACAAAGCGTATTCTTTTTTTTTTTTTTTGACACAGGGTCTCGCTTTGTAGTTCAGGCTGGTTTGAGCTCACTGTGTAGCCTAGGCAAGCCTGGAACTCAGTAATCCTCCTGTCTCTGCCTCCCGAGTGCTGGGATGACAGGCACGAGCCACCACACCCAGCATTGTATGTGGTTACTGGGATCGAACTCAGGGCCTTCCTCTTGTGAGGCAGGCGCTGGAACCACTGAGCTAAATCTCCAGCCCCACAAAAAGAATTTTTTTTGAGACAGGGTCTCGCTTTGTAGTTCAGGCTGGTCCTGAGCTCACTATGTAGCCCAGGCAAGCCTCGAACTCAGCAATCCTCCTGTCTCTGCCTCCCGAGTGCTGGGATGACAGGTGTGAACCACCATGCCCGGCACTGTGGTATGTGGTATTGATGGCTGGTGGGTGTGAGTCTCCATGCCCAGCATTGTATGTGGTTACCGGGATCAAACTCAGGAACTTGCGCTTGCGAGGCAGGCGCCGGAACCACTGAGCTAACCTGCTGGCTCAACTCTTTGTATTTTAAGTGTAAAAACTAATGTATATTTGATAAAAACTCTTACATGCAATTTGTAGATTTACATGACAGCATTTAAACTTCTCTGTTTGAAAACTTGTCTTACAGAGATACCTTTTCCTTTTAGTTTTATGGCTTCCTTGCTCCCAATTCCAGGGCTAACAAAGCAGTGACCTTGTTTGACTTGTACAAGTTTGTATGGTTTAATTTTATATTGTGCTTTAAAACTGATTGTTTGTTTGTTTATTTGAAACAGGGTCTCATTTGTAGTTCATGCTGGCCCTGCATTCACTATTTAGCCCAGGCTAGCCTTGAACTCACCGCAGTCCTCCTGTCTCTGCCTCCTGAGTGCTGGGATTACAGGTGTGAGCCACCACGCTTGGCACTGTGGTGTGTGGTACTGATTGTTGGTGGATGTGAGTCACCAGGTCTGGCACTGTGGTATGTGATGCGCAAGGGATCAAACTCGGGACCTTGCACTTGTGAGGCAGACACTGGAAACACTGAGCTAATCCCCAGCTCTCTGATTATAATTTTTAAAATTGGCTTTTATTTGGGATTTATTTTAAAGGTCCTGACCTTATTTATATTCACTTAACCTACTTATCATACTTCTGTAGTATTCTCTACTTGTATAATTGTTCATTGATAGTCTTGAATATTTTGTCAATATTAGTATTTAATTAAAAATAAATTTAATACCTCAAAAAGAATCGTATCCAAAGAGATTTTGTAGCTTTGTAACTGAAAAATGAAATGTAGCAGTATTTTCCAAATATTCTGATTATTGAGGGTTTTGTACATTTTTTAAATGGTTAGCAATTTGTGTAAAAATACCTTTTGGAATATTAATACATAGATATAGTATAGGCCAATGTTTACCCAGTGAAATTATAGCATGAGTAACTTTGAGTATTGGAGAAAAAAGGAGTAACATTTAATTTCTTAAAACTTATCTGATCAAGTTGGGCATGGTTGTTCATGCCTGTCATCCCAGTACTCAGGAGGTAGATATAGGAGGATTGCTGAGTTCAAGGCTGATTGCTGAGTTCACGCCCACCAGCAATCAACAACACATTCCACAGTGCCGGGCGTGGTGGCTCATGCCTGTAATCCCAGCACTCGGGAGACAGAGACAGGAGGGTTGCTGAGTTCGAGGCTTGCCTGGGCTACATAGTGAGCTCAGAGCCAGCCTGAACTACAAAGCGAGACCCTGCCTCAAAAAAAAAAGAGGAACATATAAATTTAGAGCAATATATTCTGTTTAATTTGGGAGATTATAAATAAATACATAAGTGAAATTTTGTGTAACTACTGAGATGGGAGAGATAATATTGAAAAGAAAAGAAACACAGTAAGACTATCAATCGGGTAGATATGACTCAATGCAAAGCAAATAAGGGATACTTGAAGGAGTCTTCACAAAACACAAGATGATGCTCTGAGGGAAGAAGAGAGACTGGAGCTCCTGTTTAGATATTACTTTTTTAAAAAAATTAAGAAACACTTAAATTTACATTGAAAATAGAAATTGTCACTGGTATTTTAGATTTTCCTGTGAAGAAACCATGGGTTAAATATGTTACGTATTATAATGTGAACTTTGGCAAACAATGGACCTTGAGAGCTTGTTTGGAGGTTCTAGCAGGGGAGCGCAGCTACTCGTATACCCTTGACCGAGGAAACGGTCCTCCTCTATCGGGGATGGTCGTCCTCTTCGACCGAGTGCGCAGCTTCGGGAGGGACGCACATGGAGCGGTGAGGGAGGAAGGGGACACGCGCCTAGCCAGCCAGATCAGCCGAATCAACCCTGGCGATCAATGGGGTGACAGATGTCGCAGCCAGATCGCCCTCACATCCAACAATGGAAAATGGTTAAGTTTATGATTTTCATTTTAATAGGCGCAAGGAAAAATTGTTTGGTGTTTTTTTTTTTTTTTTTGGAGACAAAGTCTTACAGTACAGTGCAGGCTGGCCTTGAGCCTTTGGTTGGTTATCTTTACCCTCAGCCCCATGAGTGCTGGGATTACAGATGTGTGCCACCATGACAAGCTAAAAAAAAATTCATTTTATAATTGTTATGTTACTTTATGGACAAGAGGATGATCTCCCCTGCATTACTGGGATTATTTGAAATATGGCCATTGATCTGTTGCTGTAGTAAAGTTTACTGTGTATTTTGTGCTCTATCAATTAAAAGTAATACCATTATTAACTCACCATCATAATTATAAGTAGCAAAGTTTGAAAAGTATCTAGATCATGACCTCCACAATTTTTGATTTTTATACTCACATGATTAGTAGTCAAGACTATACCAAATGTCACTAACCGTAATTACAATGTTTACAAGCCCTTTAAAAAACAACTGTGATAAAACGTACCATTTTAAATCTATAGTTCACTCTAAGTATATTCACAATGGTATGTCACCATCACCATTTATCTTGTATTACTTTATCTTTCCAAACTGAAGCTATGTACCTATGAAACAGTTCCTTAGTTTTTTTTCTCTTAAGCCCCCTAACCACCATTCTACTTTTTGTCTATAAATTTGAGTATTTGGGGTACCTCACATGAGAGAAATCATACAGTATTTAACCTGTTATGATTGGCTTATTTTACTTAGAATAATATCCTCCAGGTTTACCTGTTTTTTGTTTTGGTTTGGTTTTTGTAGTGTGTGTGAGAATTTCCTTCCTTTTTAAAGATGAGCATTATTCCATTGTGTGCATAAACCACATTTTGTTTACTTGTTCTGTTGATGGACAGCACATTGCTTCTGCCTTTTGGCTATTGTGAGTCATGCTGCTGTGAACATGAGGATTCTGGAAGCCTCTTGAAATTTCAGACTGAGTGCTCAAAGATAACGTGTTAAACCAAAACTCTTGAAACTAAGAGATCTCTGAAACAAAAGGCTTATTGAGCCACTAACTATAGTTGCCATCCAGAAAAAGGCCAGGTCCAGGGACAAGTTTCTGTGGCTGTACAGCAGCAAGATGAGATAGCACTTGGAAAAATGTCTCCTGAACCTAGAGCTGAGGATATTTCTCTAAAGCACATTTGGAGGAAGAGGGTATAAATTGTTTACATTGAACCTGCACAAGCTGTAGATAAGAGCAAGATAAAATAAGCAGAAAGCTTCAGGATAGGAGAGTAGTCCTTAAGAACAAGTGGTGGCTCCTGGTTGGTTAGGATTAATAGGTTGGAAAATTTATATATAAGCAGGGCTTCCTGTCTGTGATGAAATTTCAGTTAACATACATTTAGAAATGTGAAGCAGTTAGCTGTTAACTCATCATTTTACCTTTTCTTTTCCCCTCTCATACTCTGGCCCTTGTAATTAAATTCAAGATATCTCAACATTTTTATTTCATTGTATTTTGTTAGAGATGTACTTGCCAAAAGAAAAAAAAGGTTCTTTGTGATACCAAATGTACTTTTCCACAGTAATGACCAGTTTTCCAGTTCTCTGGCCCCACATATAGCCTGGGTGTCCTGTAGCTCCATTCAGTTGTATAACTGAGTCAGTGCAGACCACAGATGTTTATGTGCTCAGTTCTACAAGGCTGCTACCCCTTCACATGACAGTTTTGAGTCCTGGGCCTTGGGTATTTCTGAATGATCTGGCTACACACCCAGGTTTTCTAAAACTCACTCTGATTCAGTACACTGGTTTATGGAACTCAGGGAAATTTACTATTTCAGGTTAATTATAAAGAATATTATAGATATAAATGAGTAGTCAGATGAAGAGGCCTATAGCATATGGTCCAGAGAACAGAACTCTTAGTCTCTGTGGAATTGGGTGCACACTCTTCTTGCATCTAGATGTGTTCACCAACCAGTAAGACACATTGTTTGGGGTTTTATGGAGGTTCATTTATATATACATGATTGATGAAGCCATTGACCATTAGGTATTGGACTCAATCTGCAGTTCCTCTTCTAGGAGGTTGGAAGGTGGTAATGAAAGATCCAACCCTTTTAATGATATAGTTAGTTACTCTGGCACATAACGCCTAATTTTGTTGCTGAAAGTGACCTATTAGCAACTATTACATCTGCACTCTTAAAACACTCAGAAGTAGATTTGTTGTTTGTATGAAAAAATAGACTTATAAATTTATAGGTTATAATTGGCCTTATATTATGACTGGGTAGCACTTCATTCCATAAAATAGAATGAACATTTTGATGAGCTGAGAGAGGAAGTTGGTTTCATAGGTGGAGAATGGCTGAGGAAAGCGGAAACAAGAAACAAAAGTTGGATTGGTTGTTTCAAACTTATTTTCCATGTAAAAGTTAAAGAAAAGATTTTTCCTTATCATGTCTCTTACAACTCGCCCGGTTAGGAATTTGGCTGTTTTCTCCTGATTTCTCAGGAAATCAGATAAACAGCTTAGTTTTGGGTTGGAATTTTAGCATAAGTGAATCCGATGTTTTTTGTCTTTTGGGGCCTAGTACAAAGAATGATGGCATTCTCTTAAGTTATTTTTTTAAAGTCCTTGTTTTGTGTTTACATTTGTATAGAGAGGTTTTTTTTTTCAGTTGCTTTATTAACTTTGGCATTTTCCATGTAAATAAGTAAAATTTTGCCGCTCACAGAAACAGACTGTTTACAAAGGGAAAATCTCCAGCTAGAACCTGGCAATGCAAGACCCATTTGACACATAGGTATAGCAAGGTTCAAAGCATTTGTCAGTAAAGGCATCTCAGCAAATTGCATAGAAAAGGAAAAGAACTATATGAGTAATATGGAAATAGTAAAAGTTAGGGTATAAGTTTTTCTCACTATGCTGAACATTGTGGTATGTGGTACTGATTGCGGGTGGGCATGAGTCATCACGCCTGTCATTGTATGAAGTTACCTTGGATTGAACTAGGGACCTAGCGCTTGGTAGGCAGGCACCAGAACCACTGAGCTAAATCTCTGGCCCAATCTACTTTTTTAATAAAAGTTCACTTATGTAAGTGTTAACCTCATTAAAACAAAACAAAGCAAAAAATAACTTCCACAAGCTGGGTGTGGTTACGCCTGTTTGAAGACCCAGAACTTCAGTGGAAAAGTTTGAACCTAGCCTGAGTAACTAGCATGTTAGCTAGACTCTGTCTCAAAGGATCAGGGATGTAGTTCAGTTCAAAGGCCCTGGGTTCAGGCCCAATACTGATAAAAACCCAAAAACTTCCACAACAATACCAGGCCCCCGTGGCTCAGCCAAACTAACATGTAATAAAATCAGCCATTGTAGTCCTGGTGAGGGGTAATACCATTTGTTAAAAACATAAGATGCAGTATTTTCATGTTAACTTGTAAAAACAACAGACTGATTTCAATGAAATTTATTAACCAGATTTTAACATAATCTTTGCATATTGGTGAATGGGTTAAATAATAAATTCTAAAAATCACAAAGTGTGATTGTAACAATGAATTCTTTTCACTGAGATCTTTTTTTTTTTAACAAGGTCTCTTGTTTCCTTAATTGTGAAAACCACTAAAAATTAAATATCACAGTTTAGAACTCAGACCTGCAGACTACACTGCTATTGTGTCAAAAGATAAAATTATAATTTCATTCAGTCATTTGTACATTCGTTTGTTTGTTCATTCACTCTAGTGCCTGGGGATTGAACTCAAGACCTTGTGCCTTGGTGCCACTAAGCTGCATTCCCCTGACAACAAATTTATTTATACAAGTATATCTAATTGCCCTTTTTTGTAGTTTGCTAGTGAAGGCAGCCTCCATTCTACAAAATAGAATGAGAATACTCTCTAGGTACTAACAGAATGGTAGCTCTATAAAGTGGGAACAGGGAAACAACAGTAGAAAAAAAGTACTGTTTGGTTAACTTCAGTTTACTTTTTTGTAAGGGTTAAGGCCAAGGAACTTGCTCATTATGACAATTCAGGTCAATGGGAATCTCTCTCTCTCTTTTTTTTTTTGTGGTACCAGGGATCAAACTCTGGCCCTTGTGCTTCCAAGGTAGTGCGGTACCACTTGAGCTAAATCCCTGGCCTGGTAATCTCTACTTTTCAGGAAAAAAAGTTTTGGGGGATTTATCTGCTTTCTTAAAGTTTCAGATTGATTATGTGACTTTTAGTGTGACTCCGTTTTGGTTTTGTCTAGCCTGTTAGAGGTTAGTCCCAAGCGGCCTCCCACAATGTTTTAAAAATATTTTATCTTTACTGGTACATTGTATGTACACATCATGATCACACTCAATATTGGGAATTTGTACCAGTATATAACATGATTTAATTCTCATTTTTTTTCTATTCCCCTACCCACCCCCACCCCCCCAAACATATAATTTTTGTTTCCCTTTTCTTTTCTGTTTTTGATTGAATTCTTTATTGGTACATTTTATATACAGCTCACACTCACACACAACACTGGGGAATTTGTACCAGTATGTGACACAGGTCAATTCTCATTTTTACCTACATCCCTACCCCCCCCATATACATGCTCTTTTCTTTTGGAATCATATTTATTCCTTCCCTTCATTACATTCCCACACCAAATTCCCTTTGTATATTTCCCGTTCTACAAAAACTATCATACATTCTAGAGCTCCTTTACATCTACAGATGCTCATATCAAAGAAAAGATCTGTTATATGCGTATCTGTGATCTATTTATTTTACTTATTAGTGTGCCCTCCAGGTGTATCCATTTGCATGTAAGTGAATGAATCTTGTCATTCTTTATGGCAGAGTAATACTCCATTAAAATGACATCTTTATCCAGTCTCCAGTTGATGGGCATTTGGGTTGTCTCCAAGATTGGGCTATCATAATTCCCTTTTCTTATTACCATCACAGTTTTTCTTTACCCCTCATTACTCCTCTACCACATTTCCCTTTGAATATTTTCTGTTTCACATTATCCATTATACATTCTGGAACTCGTTAAGGTCTTCAGTTTTTTATACCAGAGAACAGATAAGATATTTACACATCTGTGACCTGTTTATTTTACTTAGGAGTATGTCCTGAAGGTATGTCCATTTGAGTATAAATGACTCAAACTTAGCATTCTTTAAAGCAGAATAATACTCCATTTTATAGAAAAACCACATCTTCTTTATCCATTCTCCACTTAATGGGCATTTGGGTTGTTTCCAAGATTGAGCTATCACAAACTAAGGGGCCATGAACGTGGGTGCATATATGTCACTGTGGTATGATTCTTTTAATTCTTTTGTGTATAGTCCTAGGAGGGCAATAACAGGGTCAAATGGGATCTCTACTCCTAGTTTTTTGAGGAATCTCCACACTGACTTCCTTAGAGGTTGTAGCAGCTTACATTCCCACCAACAGAGGAGAAGGCTTCCTTTTTCTCCGCAGCCTTGCTAGCATTTGTTGCTGGCTAATTTCGAAGTAGCACCCATTCTTTGTGGAGTCAGATGAAATCTTGGTGTTGTTTACATCTGCATCTCTTGAATGACCAGTGAGGTTGAGCATTTCTTCATATGCTTCTTAGCAGCTTTTACTTCTTCCTCTGAAAAGTGTTCATTTCAGCTGCCCTTTTTAAATAGGGCAACAATTTTTATTTAACAAGTTAAACCAAGATGTTAGAAGTAACAAAGCATATTTGATCCATTGCGCCTATTAAAAATACTGTTACAGCCAGGCATGGTGGCTCACACCTGTAATCCCAGCACTCGGGAGGCAGAGACAGGATTGCTTAGTTCGAGGCTTGCCTGGGCTACATAGTGAGCTGAGGGCCAGCCTGAACTACAAAGCGAGACCCTGTCTCAAAAAAAACACAAAAAACAAAAAACTCTTACAATGAAGAGTGGTGGTACAAGCCTATAATCCAGGCACTCTGGAAGGCTCAGCTGGACAATTACAAATTTGGGCTCAGCCTGGGTAACTTCATGTGATCTTATTTTAAAAAACAAACAGAAGGCTAGGAATGTAGCTTATTGTGAAAGTTCTGAGTTCAAATGTTAACCCAAGCTGAGCATAGTTGTACATGTCTATGGTCAATCTCAGCACTCTGAAGGCTGAGGCAGGAGAATCACAGCCTGCGCTATAGAGCAAGTTGCAGGCTGGCCTGGACTACACACTGAGACTTTTTTTTTTTTTGCTTTTTGAGACAGGGTCTCGCTTTGTAGTTCAGGCTGGCCCTGAGCTCACTATGGTGCCCAGGCAAGCTGCTGCGAACTCAGCAATCCTCCTGTCTCTGCCTCCCGAGTGTTGGGATTACACACACTGAGACAACAACAATAAGAAGAAAAAAGGTCATAGCTCAAAGGTTTTTACCTGTAAATAAGTAAAGAACAAACAAAAACTCAAAGTATTACAATTGTTCATTTCTTTTTTAAATTTCTATTTTTGTACATTTCAGAATTATGTAGCTCCATATTACTGTATGTCATTTAAATTATAAATATACATATAATAGATATTTGTTTAGTTTTTTTTGTTGAAAGGGCTTTAAAAACATTTAGAATTTTTAGAGTATAAAAAAGCATAATACAAAATTTGATGAAGAGGATAATGGGGAAAAAAGTCTGAAGCAGTTTGGAAAAATGAAGGAATATTGTTTATACTCCAGTGTTCTTTTTCCAATTGTTTTTGTAGAATTTTTCAATTTAAGGAGAATTATACTTTACAACAGTTAATGTTATACAGACTAATTTTATTGATTAGTACATTTTATTGTTGTATTCAAGTATATTATGAAAGCCAAGTAGTAATCAGAAAATTACTCAGAAGATACTATTAATACCAAACCATGATAAACTGAGGAATTATATTTATTAAAATAGAATTGGCTTTTAGTAGTAACATTTTAAAATGATTTAGGTGGCAAAAGATAACCTGAAAGAGAGATTTTTTCATTTGTAAATATAAATATGATTAAACCATGGGTGGTTTAAAAATAACTTGGAAACAAAAGGATGATACTAAAATATTTTATCAGAATTGTTAAAACTTACATATGTGAGAGGGAGAGAGCGTCAAGTTATTAGTCAATTTCGAGACTGTTCTTGAAGGGAAATGATAATTTCTCTGGTGACATAGAGAAGGGACTTTTTTTGAGAAATTTAAAAGCCTTGCAGGACCATATTAAAAGCTCTGTTTGTTAACTTAGTGATTACTACATTGTAGAACTTTTTTTTTTTTTTTTGAGACAGAGTCTCGCTTTGTAGTTCAGCCTGACCCTGAGCTCACTGTGTAGCCTAGGCAAGCCTAGAACTCAGCAATCCTCTTACCTCTGCCTCCTGAGTGCTGGGATTACAAGCAAGAGCCACCACACCCAGTTTACATTTTATTTTTGACAGGGTCTCGCTCTGTAGTTCAGGCTGGCCCTGAGCTCACTATGTAGCCCAGGCAAACCTCAAACTCAGGAATCCTACCTTTGCCTCCTGAGTGCTGGGATTACAGGTGTGAGCCATCATTCCCGCCATTGTGGTATGTGGTACTGATTGCTGGTGGGTGTCAGTTACCATGCCTGGTATTGTTGTATGTGGTTATGGGGATCGAACTAGGGACCTTGTGCTTGCTAGACAGGTGCCAGACCCACTGAACTAAATTTCTGGCCCTACCTCGATACTTTCATAAATGACATCTCAGAATTTGAATCCAGACATACTTGATTTGTTCAACTAAACAGTTCATTAGATGTCTGCAGTGGTGTCAAACATGGTTTTTAGGCATTGGGAATATAGGAATGAACAATATGTTTCTGCCCTGATGACAATTGAATAAATAATACAGTACTGTAATTTTAGGGAGCCTTGGTGACCTAGAAAAAGACCATTAATCCCAGTTTGAGAGTTTGCTATCAGTTTTTAGAGAGTATCATGCCTGAACTGAATCTCAAAAGAGGAGTAAGTTAATTGCAAAAACAATGGCTAGAAGAGAGTGTTGAAACCAGGGAGCTGTGTGGGCAAAGACACTCAGCCTTAAAGTAGCATGACTTAAGCTTAGGATCCTATTTGAAGGTCTTGGGAGGTGAAGTGGTTGGAGACCATGTTTTCTATTTTATACCTCATTGCTTCCCTACAAATATCAGAAGCTGTTCAAATATTTGTGGATAAAATTTCAGTCTGTTTCAATGCCTTTTTACTTTTCTTTTCTAGGATCAGTTCGACAGTTTAGACAAGCACACACAATGGGGAATTGACTTCTTGGAAAGATATGCCAAGTTTGTTAAAGAGAGAATAGAAATTGAACAGAATTATGCGAAGCAATTGAGGTAAGTTAAAATTTTCAGTTTATAAAAATTACATGTTGAAATAGTTCATCATTAAATATGATACTCCATAAGTTAAGTGCTAAGAAAAGGAAATACTTGGTTATTATTTTTTATACTTTCATTTTCCTTTTATTTAGCAATCTCTCCAAGTCATTGAACATTTCTTTAGAGTTTATCATTTTTTCAGCACTTCTAAGATTTGGAAATCGTGTGCTAAATTAAAATCAATAAAATTAAGATTTTGTTCAAACAGCAAATCATCATTGTTAGATTATGCTTGATAGGTAGTTTTGTTGGAATTTGATACAATTGTTACTTGAAATTTTAAGACTAGAATATAACGTTCTAGCTATAGGGGCTAGGACTCTTCAAATCCAAGTTACAAAGACTCCAGGCTAAACAGGTACACAGGCATGTTTTGATTCTGGGAAGACAGTAGCTCTATCTCTGGGCTGTGTTTTCCTTTTTTTCCTTTATGGTTGGTATCTTCATCTCTACTAGATTTCTTGTCTTGCATCCTGAGAAAGAGTATTATCTTCTTTGTTACACCTTCAGTTGGCAAGGGAGAGTGGAAGAAGAGTGAAATGCTGGAAGAAAGGGAGCACAGCCTGTCTTCTTTCTCCAGAAATCCTAGCAAAGATCTTCTTTTGTCATACTTCAAACAGTTTACTGAGATGGTGATAGTGAATTGACTTATAACTAATAATAAAGAGTCATAACCCCAAATAAACTTAAAATAGCAATTTTAGGGAGACATTTGAGAAGCAAGTCATATATGTTCAATATAGTCATCTTTACAAGCAATTTACTGGATATAGGTAAGGAAAAGACATACAATGAATAGATACAGTTTTCTCTGATGCTATAATACTATTTCTAATAATATTTACTGGAAGAGTGACATTTTCCCATTGTGGTGATTCATTTGCCCCCTGTTTTTCTTAAGCAAGGTGTGAATATGAATGAGGAGCTTACTAATATATTAATAATAGTGGTGAGGGCAAAGGAATGGGAAAAAGTGAGGATCAAGATATGTCACGTATTGGTACAGACCCTCAATGATGAATGCAATCATCATGTATATATAAAAGGTACCAATAAAATCAATTAAAAATAATATATTAATAATAGTGATTCTATTTCATCTGTAAATTATTTGGAAATTTTACTCTTTCAGAATTAAAAATATGAAGGACTTCTGAGAGATTAAAATAACAATGACAAAATTAAAAAAATTCTCCCATGTAATTTTTAATTTAATCTTTATTTATTTTTTAATCTTTATTTTTTAACAAATACAGTAGAAATGAGCAGAAGATATTCTATAGGCAGTACTACATATTCTATAGGTAGTATACCTACTCCTGCCTCCCCCTCTATTGAGATTTGCTGTTTTGGATGAAGTCCTAATAAGTGATTGGATTATCAGCTGCTGATTTTCCTACTGCAGAAGTTTTCATTTTTTACAGCAGAGTAAAAATGTAAGTGTTGGTAAGAGTAAGTCTAGGCTCTCAAAAAAATTATTTTAAAGAAGGTAGCAAACATGAGTGTCTCTCAAAAAATACATATATGCCTTTATTTCAGCATTTCATTACTGATCTCTCCTGAAGAAAAATGTGTGCAAAGATGTTTGTTCCACAGTTAATTGAAAAAGAGAAAAAAATTTTTTAACTATAAGTTTCTGTTAAAAGAATGATGAAAAATACTGTTGTCTTGCTAGTTTAGAAAAAGTAGATATACCACAATATTTAAACCAAAAAGCTGTATCACTATAGAAAGCAAATTGCAGAACTGAATGCACAGTAAAATCTTAGTGCTTATTAAGATTATGCATACAGGTCTATAAAATTTGTATGTATTCTGAAATAGTCTAGAATGATATACTCCAAATAATTCCCTTGTCAGAGAGAGGGAAGATAAAGGAAGAAATTTTTACTTCATGTATTTTCAAATTAGTGAAGTATTTTTAATGATTTTATATGGTTTTATAATTTAAAACAGTTGTCTTAAGCAAAAAGATGATACACTTCAAGGACAATCCTATTAGAAATTCTAAAATACAAATTAATAATTTATATGCTAAAGAGCAATCTGGAATATTTAACTATCTAGGATAACTCATGGCCTCATGTTTATTTATTTTTTTCTTTTTTTTTGAGACAGGGACTTGCTCAGGGCCAGCCTGAACTCACTCTGTAGCCCAGGCAAGTCTTGAACTCAGCAGTCCTCCTGCCTCTGCCTTCCAGGTGCTGGGATTACAGGCATGAGCCACCACACCTGGCTGCCTCATGTTTCTTTTTTTTTGAGACAGGGTCTCACTTTGTAGTTCAGGCTGGCCCTGAGCTCACTATATAGCCCAGGCAAGCCTCGAACTCAGCAATCCTCCTGTCTCTACCTCCCGAGTGCTGGGATTACAGGTGTGAGCCACCACACTTGGCTGCCTCATGTTTCTTGATAGCTAAAGTTTTGCTAGAGTAATAGGACTCATTGAATCACATGACAGACTTGTTTGCCTTTGTCCTGAGCTTGATAATAGTCATTAGTTTTACTTGCAAAAAAGGGGCATTTAATCTCTTTTTCATTGAGGGTAGGGTGGCTCGAACTCAGAATTATGCTATGGAAAATTTGATTTTGTAGTGAGAAAGTAGGTTCTGTTATGTGTAGACACTGTAGATCAGTGTTTTTTCTTGTCATCTTTTAAGGAATGTTACACATGTAAGGAATTTGGCACCTCACCATCCTAACAGTGGCTCCAGCAGTGGTTTTCAACCTGGTTAGGTCAGGATTATTGGATAATGTTGAGGTTTTGAGTGAGGAAGAGTTGGGAGAAAGCATGTTTAATTTAAAACCTCCTACTCCTTGGGGCTGGGGATTTAGCTCAAGTGATACCATGCCAACCTTGGATGCACAAGGCCCTGAGTTCAATCCCTGGTACCACAGAAACAAAAAAAATATACAAAAACAATGACAACAAAAAATAAAATGAAACCACCTACTCCTGCCTCCCCTTCTATTGAGATTTGCTGTTTTGGATGAACTCCTAGTAAGTGATTGGATTATCAGCTGCTGTTCACAGTACATTTTGTTTGAAGGGAAGAGGTTTGCCTGTTTATTTCCTGTTCTTTAACAGGAAATATTCCATTAACTGCCCCTATTTTTTCCTATTGCAGAAGTTTTCACTTAGGAGGAAAATTTGTTTAGGATGGTAAATGTTTCCATTTTAAATACCTTGTAAGACTAAAAATTTTAAATTAGTTCTTGGCATTCCTCAGATTGTTTTGTTCTTTTCACTGTTCTGTCCTTATGTTTTCATGGATTTGCTTTAACTTTAGGTAGGCTGTTTGTATTGATTGAATTTTGGAATTGATATAAGACAGGAATAACTAGAAAACAACATTTGATTATATTCAGAGGCATAGTTTATATACAGTTGATGGTGTTGATTTTGGTTGATAGTAAAAGATGATTTCATATCCCTTGGTACTATGCTGTTTTTGTTTGTAACCATATAAACAACTGAAGTAATTTTTTTCTTGTACTAGGAATTGAGCCCAGGGCCTTGTTACATACTAGGCAAGTAACTTGCCAATAAGCGCTCATAAGGCTGGAGTTCTGCTCAATCTAGGATAGAAATCATGAAAACATACATGTGCAGTAGTGTTTTGTTGTTGTTGGTTATTTTAAAAAAATATCTGTATTACAGTTCATTTTGGTTATCAGCTCACCCAAAGGTTATTTTGCTCAATTTGAGGTAGAAATCATGAAAAGGCAAGGAATACTATCCAAGTGAGGCATTAATAGGTCTTATGGTTGAGTACATGGTGGGGGGCAGGACTCTAGGCAGCTCCCTGGGGATGCAAGGAGTGAAGTTTACAGATCAAAAAGTTATAAAAAGGGCCGGAGGGTTAGCTCAGTGGTTGCG
>PVIC010011136.1:27231-42080 GCA_004025085.1 Thryonomys swinderianus
AAAAAAAAAAAAAAAAAAAAGTTATAAAAAGGGGGGGTTTTAAGCTTGTGCAGACTCAGGGTCAGCTGTTGCATATGATCCCAAGGTTTCTGAACATGCCTTGTTAAACCTTCGCTTTCAACAGTGGGGCTTGCACTTGATGTGGTGATTTGTGCATGTGTGTTGGGTTTGCCTGTACTTAGCTCATTAGAGACAATAGAAATACTCACTGTTGCCACTCTAAGAAAGTCACATATTTGGCAAGCTCAGGCCTGTTGTACGTGCAGAGATGGTAGGAAAGTTTGGCAGAGGAGTAGTCACCAGTCATCAGCTCCTGAAGTTGGGCACTGGTGGAAGCAAAGTTTTTGAAGGCAGCTTGTATTCAATAGGAAACTTTAGAGAGGGAAATCCAGGCCCTTTCTGCTCTGTACTCCAAGGTATTTTATCCTTACATTGAAGGAGGCATGGACAAATATATGTATTTTCTGTAGCTGTTTCTCTGGCTAATGATGGTTTTCTGAAGGCATAAAAATCTTAACACTGAGTCCTATAATGACTGAATGGGCCTATTTACTCCTCTGAAAGATAGAGGTTGGAAGTTTTGCATAAATATTAAGTTGGCTTGGAATTGTTAAAACCTGAAAAACACAAACTTTACCAGAACCTTAAGAAAATATAAAGTCCAAAGATTGACAGTAGACTAATATCTACTAATGGACTGCAGAAGGAGCAAACATAGTTGGGAATGACAGTGCAAACTTCATTGCCTTCCAAGTGAAGCTAGCCATGGGATTACTTTGCTCAAAATTACGTAGCCACTGTGCTGGTTCACATGTGGCATTGAAGTTGGTGTCTACTCCTACTCCTGTTTTAATTTAGGTCAGTGTAATCACACAGATTCCTTCCTGTTCAGGAAGATATCGAAGATTATCATGAAGACTACAGTGGCAAGAGAGTGTAAGGATTTAGAGATCAGTGATGGTTTCTCCAAATTCTGGGCTAGAAAGCAGATTTCTTGGCAGAGATTCTTTAGAATGGTCTCATGATTTTTGTTTTTTTTTTTTTTTTTGGAGACAGGGTCTTGCTTTGTAGTTCAGGCTGGCCCTGAGCTCACTATGTAGCCCAGACAAACCTCAAATTCAGCAATCTTCCTGCCTCTGCCTCCCGAGTGTTGGGATTACAGGCAAGAGCCACCACACCTGGCACTGTGGTATGTGGTACTGATTGCTGGTGGGCGTGAGTCACCACACCCAGTTTACTATATGTGGTTACCGGGGATCCAACCAGGGACCTTGCGATTACTAGCCAGGCACTAGAACCACTGAGTTAAATTTCCAGCATGGTCTCGTGATATCTTACCCATGGGTCCAGCAACCCAGCACCAGTTCTGGTCCTGAAGTAACCCAGTGTTTCTCGCAGATCTTGCCATGGAAAAGTTAGAAATGACATTTAAAAAGTAGTCACTCCTATTTTCTGGAAGGGATATATGCTATTCCCTAACATTAGTGTATTGTCCTGAAACAGACTTATCTGTGTAGGAGTAAGTTACTGGTTGGGAGGGTGTGGAGAAGGTGGATTGGGGCTTCCTTCACAGAGTAGTAAGTTTGATCAGTAATGGCAAAGGAACAGTTTCCCTGGAAGTACCTAAACCCACAGAGCAGTTAAGTTTTGTTTTTGGGGGGGGGGTACTAGGGAGTAATCCCAGCACCTTTGTACTGAACTATATTCCCAGCCCTTGAAAAAATATTTTTTTAAAAAATTTCTCTTTTTTTGGACAAGGTCTCACTGTGTTGCCCAGGCTGATCTTGAACTTTCCTCCTTCTTCAGCTTCTCAGAGTTCTGGCATTTCAGGGTTGTCCCACTATGCCCAGTTTAAACTTTTTTTAAAAATTGAGTTTATTGGTACATATTTAGGTACACATTATGATCACATTTATCACTGAGAATTTGTACCTGTACATGCATTTTTTTGATTTTTTTTTTTTTTTTTAAGACAGGGTCTCGCTTTGTAGTTCAGGCTGGCTCTGAGCTCATTATGTAGTCCAGGCAAGCCTTGAACTCAGCAATCTTCCTGCCTCTGCCTCCCAAGTGCTGGGATTACAGGTGTGAGACACCACGCCCAGCACTATGGTATGTGGTATTGATTGTTGATGGGTGTGAGTCTCCACGCCCGGCATTGTATGTGGTTACAGGAGATCGAACTCAGGACCTTGTGCTTGCGAGGCAGGGTGCCGGAACCACTGAGCTAACCCCTCTGGCCCGCATTTTTTTGATTCTTATTTTTTCCCAATCCTGTGGCCTTCCTACAACCCTTTACCCCCATATACATAAACTGTATTTCCATTTTTTCCTTTTTGCCTTGAAATTTTTGCCCTTCTTTGCTTTCTCCTGTCCCTCTCCCAGTTTAAATCTTTTAATTAGAAAGTTTTCCTAACTCGGTGTTGCCGCACAATGGAAATAGAGGCTGTTCTTAGTCACGAGTCTCTAGATCCTCTGGTCATCTCAGAGGCTTATGGAGTCAGGAAGATGCACATTCGTTTAGCAACCTTCTTCCCCTGCCTTTTACATACAGGATGGTATTCCTTGAACTTTTCTCCCTGTTCAATCTTTCCCTCTTAACTGCTGCCTTCCTCCAAAAAGGCTCAAGTTTTTTTTTTTTTTTGTATTCACAATTACAATTTTATTATAGGAAGTAAATATAATTTAAAAACAGTCTCTGGGCATGGTGGTGCATGCCTGTAATTCTTGTAGTCAGGATGCTGAAGCAGGAAGATTGTCTCAAGTTCAGGGCAGCCTGAACTAATAGCGAGACCCTGTTTCAAAAAAAATAAAAAATATATGAATTGTCCTCCAAATTGTCCTTGCACATAGAGGGCTTGATTCCCAACAAAGCCACATTTGCAGGCGGGGCCCAGCGAAGTGGCTGGACGAGGGGCACTGACATCACAAGTGTGTTCACCTTGGCTGAGGTTGTTAGCTGAAGGGGCTGGAGGAAGGACGGCAGGCCCTTACGCCAAGGGTGTAGCTCTTTGTCTCTGCTGCCAATTGCCACTGTGCGAGTGGCTCCCTCCGCGGTGCCCTTCCACCAGCTGGTGCCAGCTGACTGTGGGCTGGCACTCAGAAACTGTGAGCCAAGAGAAACCTGCCCACCTCCAAGCTGACTTTCTCAGATATTTGTCTACACAAGAAAACTCTGACTAATCCAGGCTGCTTCCAGATTTTCCAGTGTATAATCAACCCTGCAGTGAACATTTTGGTGCTTTGTAGACCATTTCCTTCCAGTCTGGATTGCAGTAGTAAGGGTTTAAAAGAAATTTTGTTGTTAATCTATGAGAGAAACTTAAAGTGTACTATTTTACTATTCAGCTCCAGTTTCAGGGCACTATGGTCTGATAGCATGCAGGGGATAATTTCAATTTCTTTGCATTTACTTAAGCCTGTTCTATGAAGTAGAATGTGATCTATTTTGGGGAATGATCCATGAGCAGCTGAGAAGAAGGTATACTCTGGCTTTGTAGGGTGAAATATTCTGTAGGCATCTAATAAGTCCATTTGCTCAAAAGTTTGATTTAGCTGCTCATGGATCTTTTATCTGCATGTCCATTTCTTTTCCTGTGATGTTTTCTGTTGTTATCTCTGACAGTTTTTTTATGTCTTTTGCATTGTCTCCTGCTTCCGCAGTGACTCCAATCAGTCTTAGATTATTTTTCTTTGAGTCATCTAGAAGCTGTTGGATTGATTTCTCATGGTCCCTTGCCCTTTTCCATAGATTATGTCTTTCCTGCTCATTGGTTGCTATGCTGTCCTCTAGGTCTGAGATTCAGTTCTCTGCTTCATTCATCCTACTTCGCAAACTTTCTCCTTCATCATTCCCTGGAGCTCTGCTTGAAGCTGTTTAAAAGGTTTCATTGCTTCTGCTATCTTGGATTCTATCATCTTACTGATCTCTTCTTTAAGATGTCTTTCACTGTGGACAGTATCTCTGTTTTGATCTCAGAGATGAGTTCTGATTTCCATTTTACTAGATCTGCCATCTCCAAGAGTCCTGGTGTTTGAGTTTCAGTTTGCTCTATTTCTCTCTGAATTTCCCTGTGGTGGTGATCTTTATGTCTGGTTTTTTGTATATTTTCTCATTTCTACTCTTTTGTTGTTATTAATGCTATTTGTTTAATTCCTTGCCTGATGACAGGGCAGTGTTTGTTGCAGGTCTCTTTCTATTATCTGGGGCCCTTTGGAAGTGGCACCTTCCTAGGTTGTCCTCCTTGAATCTGTAATGACCCTTGAGAGTTCTCAGTTCTGACACATCATGGGAGGTATTTGAACAGAACAATCACATCGTATTTGTTACCATAATACAATCAGTGCCAATATCAGTATTAAACACAGTAAATAAAATGAAAAATTTTGTTAATTTCTATTCTGAAGACTTTGAGCTCATGAGTTACCTCTATGTCCATATGCCAAAATTTAGAATTAATCAGCAATGTGTATACAACATGTAGATCATAAATGTACTCCCAGAACCCTTTGGGAATAAAGGGTCAATGGGGAATCAGGGAGGTAGGGAGACAGAAGGGGAATGAAATAGGCTTAGTAGATTTATAAAGATCACCTAGACTTGAGAGCCTCATTTATGTCAGTGGGTAACAGGATAAAAGGGCATATATAAAACAGTGCCAACTGTATGCTGTGAGACCGCTGGAGACTCTGTATACCTTCTTGTAATAAATAGTACAGGAGAAGAGATAGGACAGCCTAAGAGTCTTTTACTTCTGGGTATTGGTTCTGACAGGAAGATGGGAGAGGGTGTGGAGACAAGAGGTGAATAGAGGGATCTAGGAGTAGATGGCTGAATGGAAGCTAGATTCCCTTGTGGGTTTTTTTTTTTTTTTTTTTTTTTGAGACAGGGTCTCACTTTGTAGTTCAGGCTGGCCCTGAGCTCACTATGTAGCCCAGGCAAGGTTTGAACTCAGCAGTCCTCCTGTCTCTGCCTCCCTAGTGCTGGGATTACAGGCGTGAGCTGACACGCCTGGCACCGTGGTATGTGGTATTGATGGCTGGTGGGTATGAGTCACCACACCCAGCATTGTATGTGGTTACCGGGATCGAACTCAGGGCCTTGCCCTTGCCAGGCAGGCGCCAGAACCACTGAGCTAAATCTCAGGCCCTAAATTGGCCTCTTTATCTTAGTCTGTACTGTATTGGCAAAGGGAGTTGAAAGTACTTGAGAGAGATGCAGGAACTTGGGTAAAAGAAAGAACTTTATTCGTTAGCGAAGGTCAGCCACAAGGAAAATGAGTCCCACTCAGCTTAGCTGACTGACCCCCAATTCCAGTTTTGCTACAGTTATATAGAAATGGGGAGGTGACGTACTGATTTACAATCTTAGGTTCTACAGAGCTTCTTCCAGGTCCTTATCAGTTTCCATGGTTACAAAGAGTTACTAGTAGATTGGTGAGTAGGGGGGAGGAGGCTGTGCAAAAGGTGGGGAGGTTACAATTTACTACTTGCAGGTGTGCTGGGAGTTAACAAAGATTTTCTAAGTGGGCGTCACTTATCATTACAAAGCAACTAGAAGGACCAGACTTCACAGGGTAAACAAATGGCTAAGTAAATCCAAGGCTACTCTCATTCACAGTTCTATCTCTGCAGCATACCTAGAGGGAGGGTTACCCTGGAGGCTGGCGCCAGCTGGAACCCCAACTGTCACCAGTGACATTCCTGAAATCAGGCTTCCTGTGACCAGTACCATTTCAAATTTCCAGTTTCCCTAAACATACCTAAAACTTAACTCAGAGGCTATTGTCTCACTAGGCTTTAGTGTAGAGATTCTGGGTTAGCTTGTCTGGGAGAATGATGGTCTAGGAACAGACTTTTAAAATTATTATTTAGTTTTTATTTTATTAGTAGATGTTTGCAGTTCATATAGTTTATAATCATATTGGAGAGTGGTTATACAACCTCAGTTTGTTTTTTGTTTTAAAATTCCCTTTTCTCCCACACCTTCCCACCTCCAGTTCCCCATCCCATTTTTATTTCTTGTTGATAATATTAGCTCATGTTATGACATAAAATCTTTACATTAAATAAAGCTCTTAGACTTCTTTACATGGCATATGTTTGTTCTACTTATTTTCCTTCCTCATCCCTCATGCTTTTTCTTGTGGGTCACTTCTTTATTACAAGAGCTCTGTCTCTTTATCCCCTTCTATTCATCCTTTATTATTCTCATTGTACTTTGCTTCACTCAAATGAGAGATATCAAACACTCTTTAAGCTTGTGTGTCTGGTTTATTATATTTTCCAAGGGCATACATTTTCCTACAGATGTCTCAAATCTGTCATTCTTTATAGCAGAGTAGTATTCCACGATATATAGGTAGCACATTTTCTCTGTCTGGTCATCTGTTGATGGATGTATGAGCCATTTCCAGGATTTAAGTTTTCAGGTTGTGCAGCTATGAAAATGGATATGTATGTAAGATGACTTCTTAAGCTCCTTGGGAAAGATTCTTAGCAATAGGGATAGATGGGTCATATGGAATTGCTAATTTCAGTTCTTTGAGAAATCTCCATGTTGATTTCCATAACAGTTGTACTAGTTTACATTCCCACCAACAGTGAAAGAGTGTTTTTTCATCATAGCCTCACCAACATTTATTGTATGATTTTAATGATTACCTTTCTTTTTGGAGTAAGATGGAATCTTAGAGTTGTTTTAATTTGCATTTCTTTAATGGCCAGAGATACTGAACAGTTTTTCATGTATCTGTGGACCGTTTGTATGATGTTACTTCCTCTGAAGTGTCTGTTAATTTCTCTTGTTCATTTTTTGACTGGATCTTTAATTTTAGGTGATTTAGTTTTCTCAAGTTCCTTGTATATTCTAGATATCAGTCTTCTGCATGAGGAATAGCTGGCAAATTTTTTTCCCCATTCAGTGGATTGTCTCTTCACTCTACTGATTGATTCTTTTTTGTATAGAAGCTTTTGAGTCTGATAGCCCATTTGTTGATTTTGGAGTAATTTCTTTTTTTTTTTTTTTGAGACAGGGTCTCACTTTGTAGTTCAGGCTGGCTCTGAGCTCACTATGTAGCCCAGGCAAGTCTCGAACTCAGCAGTCCTCCTGCCTCTGCCTCCCCAGTACTGGGATTACAGGTATGAGCCACCACGCCCAGCATTGTATGTGCTTACGGGGATCGAACTCAGGACCTTGTGCTTGTGAAGCAGGTGCTGGAACCACTGAGCTAAATCTCTGACCCTGGAGTAATTTCTTGTGCAGCTGAGGTTCTGTTCAGAACATACTTTCCTACACCTGTGTCTTAAGTGTTTTACCTATTTTATTTTCTGTTTTAGTGTTTAGATCTTTGATCCATTTTAATTTAGTATATGGTGAGACATAAGGGTCTGATTTCAATAGCTGACTGTATCTGGAGAAGTTTGTGTATTCTTAGTTTTGGTCTATTGATCCATGTATCTTTTTTGTTCCAGTACCATGCCAATTTTATCTTTTTTTTTTTTTTGTAGTATAACTTAAAGTCAGGCATTGCTTTGCTTCCTGCTTTGCTCTTCCATGTGAACTTTAAGATCATTTTTCTAGATCTGTAAAGTATGCTCTTAGTAGTTTGATTGGGACTACATTTAGTTTGAGTAACAGTTTTGCAAATATGGCCATTTCGATAGTGTAGATTCTGCTTGTTCAGGAGCAGAGGCCATCTTTCTAATTTCTGATGTCTTCATTAATGTCTCTCCCTCTCCTTGTTTCTCTCTCTCTCCTCTTTACCCTCCCCACTTAATTTGTTTTTGATACTGGGGTTAAACTCAGAGCCTTGTGCTTGGGAGGCAGACATAGTGCCATTGAGCTAAATTCCCAGTCTCTTCAATCTCCTTTTTCAGAGTATTGTACTAGTTTCTTTTTCCTTTCACTTGCTTAGTTAGATTAATTCTTAGGTATTTTCATTTTTCTTCAAGCTACTGTTAATGGTATTATTTTCATAATTTCCTTCTCATCTTGTTCCTTGTTGGTGTGTACAAATGCTAATGATTTTTGTGTATTGATCTTATATCCAGCTACCTTGCTTAAGTTTTTTATTAATTCTAAGTTTTTTTTCTTTTTCTTTTCTTTTTGAGACAGGCTCTGAGCTCACTGTGTAGCCCAGGCAAGCCTGAAACTCAGCACTCTTCCTGCCTCTGCCTCCTGAGTGCTGGGATTACAGGCATGCGTCACATTGTGGTATGTGGTACTGATTGCTGGTGCGCATGAGTCACCATGCCCAGTATTATGATATGTGGTTACCAGGGGTCCAACTCAGGATTTTGTGCTTGCTAGGGAGACACCAGAACCACTGAGCTCAATTTCCAGTCCAATTCTAAGAGTTTTTTGATGCTCTTTGTAGAAATAACATCTGCAAATAATGATAATTTAAATTCTTCATTTTATATATATATGGCCATCCCTTTTATTTCTTTCTTTGGCTTAATTGTTTGGCTGATGTTTCAAGTACTGTGTTAAAGAGGCATTAGTGGACATTTTTATGTTATTTTTTAATTTTGGGGGAATGCTTTTAGTTATTCCCCATTTAGTATGATGGTGGCTATGGTTTATCATATACAGCTTTTATCATACTATGTATGGGCCTTCTATACCTGTTTTCTTTAGTTTTTATCATGAAGGATGTTGTATTTAGTGAAATCCTTTTCTACATCTATTGATATGATCATACGGTGTTTGACCTTGCTTATATTACTATGATGTATTACATTTGTTGACTTATATATGTTGAACCATCTTGATCATGAGGTTTGTTTTGTTTTGTTTTTTGATAATGTGCTAGATTCTATTTGCTAGTATCTTGTTGAGGATTTTTGCATCCATGTTTGTTAAGGAGATTGCCCTATAGTTTTCTTTTTTAGTTGAGTATCTAGTTTTGAGATCAGGATTCTGCTGGCTTCCATTAATGAGTTTGAGAATACTCTGTTTTTTGCAATTTCTTTGAAGAGCTTGAAGAGTACTGATGATATGACATCTTTAAAGATCTTGTAAAATTCAGCAGTGAATCCATCTGGTCTTGTGCTTTTAAAATTTTAAAAGTCTTTTTGTTTTTTGAGGCTGAGGATCAAACTCAGGGCTCTGTGTATGCAAGGCACACTATATACTAAGCTGCAAACCTCCAACCCCCTTTTTGCTTTTTTTAGTTGATAGATTATTACTATGTGTATTTTACTGCTTGTTATTGGTTTGTTAAGCATATTTATGTCTTGTGTTAGTTTAGTTTTGGTAGTTTGTGTTTAGGAATCTGTTCATTTCAAAATTTGCTGATTTATTTTAAGTTTTGAAATAGTTATTAACTGTATTCTGGATTTCCACAGTGTCTGTTATCACCTTTTTCATTTCTTATTGCATTGATATGAGTCTTTACTTGCTGTGTCTTATTATCTTACAGGTTTTCTGTCTTATTTTTTGTCGTCTAGTAGCTACTAATCAGTCTCATTTTGTTTTCTTATTTTCTTTTTGGCTTTTTTAGTTGTTTATCATGATTCATTATTTTGTTCTCAGTGTCAAACACTTTGTCTACGTATTGTTCATTTCTGCAATATGTCAAACTATTTCAGGTGTTTCTGTTTGACAAGTTTGAGGATGCCATATCCTTGTTGAATTTGTCATTTATGTTTTGCACTGTTTTTATTCACTTGTCCAGTTTTTTTTAAACTTGTTCCCATGAATTTGACTGTGAACATGTTGACTACAATTGCTCAGAATTTTTGTTATTTTGTCTTTGAACTCATCAATTTTTCCAACTTTTTTATTAACTTCTCAGTGTTTTTTGCTACATGATAATTGTTTTCTTTTCCCTTTGTGGTCCTTCCTCTTCTTTCAGAGAGTTTGGAGGGGAGTTCAGAGTTCTTCTGTTTGCTTATTTTTCTATTCTCCTTTGTGTGTCTCTTTATCTGTTTATCGTCTTTTTTTCCCCTCTGCTTTTGTGGAGGGAGGTACCATAGGTTGAGGACTATAGAAGGGATGAAAGTTTGTGGTGTATATGAAGGTTTTTTTAATTTTCAGCTTTCTATGTCCAGTGCTAGTATTTACTCTTTGTTATTTACTTATTTTTCTTTTTTTTGAAACAGGGTCTCACTTTGTAGTTCAGGTTGGCTCTGGGCTCACTATGTAGCCTAGGCAAGCTTCGAACTCAGCAATCCTCCTGCCTCTGCCTCCAAGTGCTGGATTACAGGCGTGAGCCACCAGGACCGGCACTGTGGTATGTGGTATTGATTGCTGGTGGGTGTGAGTCTCCACGCCCAGCATTGTATGTGGTTACCAGGGATCGAACTCAGGACCTTGTGTTTTCGAGGCAGGTGCCAGAACCACTGAGCTAACCCTCCGGCCCGTTTGTTATTTACTTTTAAGTGATTTTTGAATCTATTCCTGTATTTTGCCAAAAGAATTAATTCTGCTTATACAATGTTCAGAGATTCAGTTTTACCATGCTTCTGTATGATAACCCTTGCAGTTTTACTTACACCCTTTGTCTAATCTCTGTGCATACTGTGCAGTTTATTATTTGGGATTGCTTTACAGTGAGGTAAGGTGGGGGGGAGAATGGGCGGTGGTTAGGAGAGGAATGTTAGACATTTGATGGGGAGGTAGAAAGGGAAATAGTGGTAGATGAGTAGAAAAGGTTGATGTGGGCCTGACTTTATTAAGGTAATATTAGTTGCACTGAAGATTAGTTACTGAGAATTTTCACAGGGCAAAGCTGAGATGTGGGAGAAAAGGGGTTTACTTTGTGATTGAGGAAAGCTGTGTGGTAGTCAGAACTTGGGTTGGATAATGAACTAGATAAGCTATGGATGATCCAAAAGCTAAGGATAGGGAAGATCAAGGTTAAATACTAGAGCGATAGAAGTGACTTTGAGGGAACTAAGTATGGGTGATTTAAATACTTGGGGGAAGGCATTTACAAGTTTAGAAAAAGAATATAGAAATATGTTACAAGTATTGTCTGTGGGATTTGAGGTGAAGAAACTAGGTGGGAAGCTGAGATGAGGGAGGAATCCTAGATACCTATTACATCAGAGCTACAAAAGAACAAATACACAAAAGTAAAACAAGAAAGTAAACACAAGAAACCATGAAAGAACATAATCTCACATTACTAAATAAATCAAGAAGTATACAAAAACTTAAACGTATAAGATGTCTGATGGGACTGCAGATTAAACGTTTCAACGAAACCTTGTATATGTGATTCCCAAGTGGCCTTCTTTGCCAAAGAGTCTGGAGTACTCATACCCCACTAACTCCTGATTTTTCTACCTCCATGAAGCTCAGACTGGAGCCAACCCACCGTGGACTGAAACCTCTACAAACTGTAAACTAGTAAATCATTCCCAATTTAACTTGGGTGTTGGGTATTTTGTCCCAGCAACAAGAAAAAAAACTAAGAAAACATGCTAGACAAGTGACTACCTCTCAGCTACAGTATCCCCAGCCCTGGCCCCTGCTTTCCGGCTGCCCAGAGCCCACTAGCTGTGCCCTGCCATACCCTTGCATCACAGTGTTTCTGCCTCATTACAGGCCTAAAAGCAATGGAGTCAGTCAACCATGGACTAAAACCTCTGAAACAGCAAGCCAAAAGAAACTTTTCCTGTTTTATTTTTCTCACATATTTTATCATAGCAATGTATACTTGACTGACATATAATGTGTAATTTTCTATAAATTTTATTTTGGCAACTGGACCATTACTTTAAAACCTATCTGAATCTGGAAATCTGATCTCTAAAACAAAAGAAAAAAACCGCATTAGATGACATCAATGTTTCTATTTGGAAATTATGATTCTGTGATTATTTTATCAAAATAAGCTATTGAGCTACTGGTGAAGGTAACTTTTTCACCTAACTACCAAGTATACAATAGTTCACAGAACTCTGATAATTTTTGTTATTATAATTACTACCTCTAGGAGGCTGAGGCACACAAGATCCACATAAGATCAAACCCAGCCTGGCAATTTAGTGATTTAGCAAGACTTTATCTCGAAAAAGAAGGGAAAAAGATTATTCCCCCATTTAGTACATTACCTTCAGCCTACATTGAAGCTGTGTACAAACACCAAAACACACAGTAGCTTTCTTTCCTTTTTTTAATTATCTTTGTAGGTTTTAAAATCTTGTCCTATGTCTATAGTAGCATAATTATTTTTCGTTATACTTTGCTTTTTGAGAATTATTTTTAGTACTTTTGATAAACCCATGTACATCTATCTTGCCAAGAATCTCAAAGAATGTTAATTATTATTATATGAAAATATTTTCTTATATTAAATTAAGCATATAAAAGATAGTTCTTGGGCCGGAGGGTTAGCTCAGTGGTTCCGGTGCCTGCCTCGCAAGCGCAAGGTCCTGAGTTCAATCCCTGGTAACCACATACAGTGCTGGGTGTGGAGACTCACGCCCACCAGCAATCAATACCACATACCACAGTGCCCGGCGTGGTGGCTCACGCCTGTAATCCCAGCACTTGGAAGGCAGAGGCAGAGGCAGGAGGATTGCGGAGTTCGAGGCTTGCCTGGGCTACATAGTGAGCTCAGAGCCAGCCTGAACTACAAAGCAAGACCTTGTCTCAAAAACAAAAACAACAACAACAACAACAAAAAGATAATTCTTAAGAAAATTAAAACCTGTTGGGGTGGAGATTTAGCTCATTAGTTCCAGCCTGCCTGGTAGGCTCAAGGTCCCTATTTTGATCCCTGGTATCCACGTACTACAGTGCTGGGCATGGTGATTTATGCCCACCATCAGTCAGTACCACACACCATATGCCAGGCATGGTGACTCATGCCCATAATCCCAGCAATCAGAACCACATACAACAGTGCAGGGCATGGTGGCATGTCCCTGTAATCCCAGCACTCAGGAGGCAGAGGCAGGAGGGTTGCTGAGTTTGAGGCTTGCCTGAGCTACATAGTGAGCTTAGGGCCAGCCTGAACTACAAAGCGAGACCCTGTCTTAAAAAAAAAATCCTTACAAGTTAATTATATTTATAGGTTGAAATCCAGACTAATAGACCAAAGAACATATAAGGCAATTGTTCTAAGATATGCTACTTTCAGATACATTGTACGTACTTTATTATAGTGTCTTTTCTTCTTTTTACCTGTCCTATTTAATTCTACACCTACACTCACATGTATATGTTGAATTTTTCATAAAGAAGAAACCATGCAATACTTAACCTTGTGTGTATGAGTTACTCCACTTAATATTGTGGTCTCAAGTACATCCATTTTCCTAGAAAGGACTCGGGTTTATCTTTTCTTCTGAGATCAGAAGAGATTGGGTACATTCAGGGTGGTATGAACATAGCCAAGTTTATTCTTTTTTATGGCAGAGTAAAGTACTTCATTGTTTATAAATACCTTTTTTTTTTTTCTTGTGGTATCAGGGATTGAACTTGGGCCCTTCTGCTTCCAAGGTAGGCACAGTACCATTTAGGCTAAATTTCCAGTGCCATAAATACATTTTAAGTCAGTTAATCTGTTAATGGGCATAAGTTTTTTTTTCAGTATTTAGCTATTATGAATTGTGCTGCTATAAATATGGGTATGATACATCACTGTGGTAGGATGTGTTAGCTTTGTGGAAAGATACCTGGAAGGAGAATAGCTGGGTCAAACAGAATTTCTGAATCTCCACATTGATTTCCATAGTGGTTGTGTGAGTACTACAAACAATGGAGGAGGGTTCCTTTCTTCCTATAACCTCAACAGTGTTTGTTATGGATTGATTTTTTGATGATAGCCATTTTTTTTGGAGGTAGAATCTCAGGGTTGTTTTAATTTGGATTTTTCTAATGGCCAGTGTTGTGGAACATTTTTACATGTATTTGTTGATTTATTGGCCATTTGTAGTTCCTCATCTGAGAAGTGCTTAATTCAGATGCCTTTTTAAAAAACTGGATCTTTAAATTTAGATGTATAAGCTTTTTGATCTTTTTTTTTTTTTTTTTTTTTTTGCTTTTTGGAGACAGGGTCTCGCTTTGTAGTTCAGGCTGGCCCTGAGCTCACTATGGTGCCCAGACAAGCCACCGCGAACTCAGCAATCCTCCCGTCTCTGCCTCCCGAGTGCTGGGATTACAGGCGTGAGCCACCACGCCCAGCATTATATGTGGTAACCGGGGATCGAACTCAGGTCCTTTCGCTTGCGAGGCAGGCGCCGGAACCACTGAGCTAACCCTCCGGCCCGCTTTTTGATCTTTTTAAAAATATTGTAGATATTAGTCCTTTGAGGAGTATCTGGCAGAAATTTTTTCCTATTCTATAGGGTGTCTCTTCACGGTTAGTGGTTTCCTTTACTGTACTGAAGCTTTCTAATTTGATACTAATTTGTTGATTTGTTGATTATTTGTATTAGTTCTTGTGCAACCAGTATTTTGTTCAGAAAGTCTTTGTCTACACCTGGTGTTCAAGGGCTTGACCTATTTTGTCTTCCCACAGATTGTTTCTGTTCTAATATTTAGGTCTTTGATTCATTTTGGTTTTAGATTAATGCATGGAGAAAAATATGGATATGGTTCAGCATGTGGATAATCAGGTTTTCTCCTATGATTTATTAAAGAGCCTATCTTTCCTTCAGTGAAGCGACTTGTCCCTTTTGTCAAAAATAACATAGCTTGGGCCGGAGGGTTAGCTCAGTGGTTCCGGCGCCTGCCTCGCAAGCGTAAGGACCTGAGTTCGATCCCCGGTTACCACATATAATGCTGGGCGTGGTGGCTCACGCCTGTAATCCCAGCACTCGGGAGGCAGAGACGGGAGGATTGCTGAGTTCGCGGCGGCTTGCCTGGGCACCATAGTGAGCTCAGGGCCAGC
>PVIC010011137.1:0-41961 GCA_004025085.1 Thryonomys swinderianus
AAAAAAAATATTTGAATACGTTTCAGCCATGAGTCCCCAGAATAAATGAGTTGGATTAGTCCTGCAGGCAGTGAGAGCCACTGACAGTCTTTGAACAGCTATCAAAGAGAAGTGATGATAATGATAACACTTAATTTTGTTTATATTTCAGAGCTGCTTTTTTTCAAAATGTTACATAGTTTAAAAACTAAACACAGGAGAATTTATAATGCATTCCAGCCCTGGTCCTACCCTAAAAGCAATCGTCTTTAACTTGTGTCAACTGAATACGGTTTTATGGTTTTGAAGGATTATTCACATCTGTAAATAACATGCTTGTATGTCCATTTTTTAACCTTTTCAATTTGGGTATTTCTGTGAGCTGCAGATTCAGTTCATTTACACTACCCAAATACAGTATGTTGGTATTTTTCATACATATGTGGACTTGCTTACTACCTCTGTAGTATATAATTTGACCTTCATTCATTTTTACGTTAACAATAGGCAGAATCTCTAACAGCTTTAAGCCTCCTTCCAGTTTTTCTCCATTCTACGATCATAATTAAGAGTTCTGTGTTTTGTCTCTTATTTCATTCTAAAAGCTGAAAATCAGTGAAGTATTGACACCATTTTGACCACATAATTGAGTCACTGAACATCTGGGAGGTGTGCTGATTACATGTCCTTTATTCTATAGCTTTTGTTTTGTTGCACATTCTTAATCCTCTTCTTTTCTCTTGTGTTGTCTACATTTATCACATTGTGTCCTCACAAGGACAGCAAATGAGCCAGGTCCAGCAATCCCCTTCTTGGGTCCCCCTGTTAGGGCTTCTGTCCACTTCCCCAAGCTGGACTAATGTGCTAGGCCTGCTGTGCAGCTTTCACCCCCAATCACCCTCGTTTCTCTCCAGGGTTGTATTCTCTGTTATCAGAGAATTCTCTGAATAATGTGTTGCCATCCTTAGTTTGGTCTTTTTTTTTTTCTTTTTCTTTTTTAACTTTTTTCCTTTGGCACATTCCTCAAATAAAATCTAGGAAGAAGAGGTGCATGGAGGAGGGGGTCTTCCATTCCTTAAAATGTTTTTATTCTTTCTTGACAATTAGTTGATAATTTAGATTGTTACAGAAATCTATCCTGAAAGTCCCTGTTCCTCAGAACTTTGAAAACTTTTGTCCATTTTCTTCTAAGTGGATGAGCGGTCTAATATCCATTTGATGTTTTATTTAGAACAGGATCTGTTAGGGTTTATTCCCCTTCTAGAAATTTTAGTACCTTCTTTTTATCATTGATGCTCTGAAATTTTTCAATTATATGTCTCAGTAGGAGTCTTTTTCCTTTTTCCGCTCCTTATGTTGGGACCTTTTTAATCTTGATAAGACCTTCATCTCTGGAAAATTTATGTTTGTTAAACCTTCCCTTTCATCTTCTCTGAAATATCTTCCTGGAATTTCTATTAGTTAGATGCTAGATGTCTTGAATTTATTTCTATGTCTAATATATTTTCTACCATGTTTTCCCTCTTGTTCTTTGTTCTGCATTTGGAGTTTCTTAAATTTATTATATACTTCTCTTTTTTTCCCTACCAATTATATTTTCAGTTTCCAAAAGCTTTTTATTCTCTGAATGTTATTTCTCCAAAACAACTTTTCCCTCATGTAAAAGATTCACTATATGCCTAAACTTCTCTAAGAATATTAGAGTGGTTTTTGTTACTATTACTTTGGCTCTTTTTTTTATTTTTTTTATTTTTTAGAATTACCTCTGCTCTATCTATCTGGGGTGGTTAATTGACTAATTGTCAACTTGAGTGGGGATGCCCAGCTGAATGAACTCAGCCTGGTTCTGCATGTGGAAACCCACTTGAGGATTGGTATTAGACTGGTATAAAATGAGAACAGGAAAGAAGGATTTCAGCTGACTTCCCTTTGAAAAAAAAAAACTTTGTTCTGGCTGCTTTTCTCTGGAGGGGCTTTAGCTGAGTTCTAGTCTTCACCTTGACGAGGAACAGCTGTAGTCTCTGGAAGGAGAAGCCCTGGTCTTCCCCTTTGTGTTTGCCTTGGTCTCTTGTTTCTCGGTGCAAATTCTCCAGCCTCCAGCACCAGCCCTTGGGCTTTCCAGCCAGACCCTTGAGTCTTATATCACAGATTCCTTGCCCCCTGATACTGACTAGCATAAGACATTGTGGTGGGCTCCAGGCCTTGGGCTGGATTCTTTGGATCTCTGGGGGGCAGACAGATCTCTTGCACTCTTTTACATTTGACTCTGTGGGTGGATATTTTCAGTTAATCTTGTAAATTTCTGTGTTCAGAATTAAATGTTTCTCTTGCAAACACTGACTAATACACTGTATCTATCTGTACATGTATCTGCACCTACATATTATAGAGTGGCTAAATGAGATCTGTGGCTTAGTCTCAATCATTACCCATAATCCCCACATCTAGGTAGATCTGAAGGAAGAAAGGTAGTCATGAAAGAAGAGAGAAAAGTCCAAAAAAATAGGAGAAAGGGTAAAGTGGCATCACTCAAGAGAGGAAAGTTGCAGCATGAGGATAAATAATAAGACAAAGGCTTAAGAAGCCAAAAGATGAGCACCAAGAAATGTTAATATCTGGCTAAAATAAGCAGAAGACCAAGAACAAATAGGGCTTATAGAAATCATGTAGTTCAAGGCTTCATTTTATAGATAAGCCTACTGAGGCTCAAAAAAAGTTAATTTAAAATAAAGCTAATTGGCTAGAGATTTAGATTAGTGGTTCCAGCACCTGCCTAGCAAATGCAAGGTCCCTGGTTCAGTCCCCAGTAACCACATACAACAATACCAGGCATGGTGACTCATGCCCACCAGCAATCAGTACCACATACCACAAATGCCAGTTTTTGTGGCTCACACCAGTAATCCCAGCACTCTGGAGGCAGAGGCAGGAGGATTGCTGAGTTCCAGGCTTGCCTGGGCTACATAGTGAGCTCAGGGCCAGCCTGGACTACAAAAGCTGGATCCTGTCTCAAAAAATAAATAAATAAATAATAAATAAAGCTAATCATTCTACTCAGATGATGCAAACCTGGTTTGGTGTTCTTTCAGCCAGACTAAACCTACACACTGTACCACTCTTCTGGCTGGGATATATGGTACCATTCATTCTACCAGCGTGAAGCTCTTGAAGACAGGGACCATGAAAAGAAAACTAGATAAGAAAGACTACATGATCAATTGACATCCATAAAAATACTTAAAGATAGTATTTTATCACATTTAGGATAATGCTGTGAATAGGGAAGTCTAGCAATCAGGTAAACCATACCTTTCTTTTTGTCAGTAACTTATTTTCCTTACTATAAGCAAGAAGATATTTCCTTTAAATATAGACACTATAGAAAAAAATATATAAGAGAATAAATATCAGTATCTTAGTTACTTTTCTCTCATTGCTGGAACAAAATAGCCGACACCCCCAAGTTCAAGAAGAAAGGGTTTATTTTGGCTCAGAGTTTGTAGAGGTTTCAGTCCACAGCTTCAGCTGGTTCCAAGGCAGGAAGGCCTGGCCAAAAGAACAGTTTATGGAAGAGCAGGCAGGAGTCAGCAAGCAGCAAACTGCAAGAAATACCTTCCCTTTCCCTTTTATCCCATCCAAAATTCAAGCCTTTTGGGTAGTGCCATCCACACCCAGAACTCTGCTAAATCAATCAGACTAATTTAACTATCACACTCTTAATCCATATTCATACACCCTAGTTCTAGCCACCTCCAAAAAGCCCCCCCAAGGAGCCCTTGAGGCTTTGGGGAGACATCTAGGTACAAGCCATAACAATCACTAATAATTCTGCAACTCATAAACAATTACTCTTAACATGTTGGTGATTTTTCCCATCTTTTATCTACGGGTTGCTATAGCTGAGGTCATTCACAAGAGACAATTTGCTTTCTATTTTTATGTTAACATCTCCTTACAGTGTTAATTGTGGTTGACGCTCTTGAAAGTCTATCCATTATGTACACTTACCTTCTTCAGTATTAACAGAGCTTTGAGTTTAAGAAGCTATGGGTTTAACTATAATATCCACCTTCCTGGAGTCCCTTGTATGTAGTGGTAGCTGTGTGACCTAGTTTTGGGGAGTAACACAAAGGAGAGGTTGCTCCACTGGAGGGTTGGGCCTCTTAGAAAGCTTATTGATAAAACTGACCCAGCTAACATGTTACTTTTGTCCTTTTGCCTCTTTTCTCCTCTTCCAGGTATTCCCATGATATTCAGGTGAGCAGCTGGATGCCTTTGACTATGAGAAGGAAATCTCATATGTAGACAGACGGTGGATCCAAAGACCTTGGGTCTTTGTTACATCATTAAACACACATATTAGCTCTCACCAGCCTTTCTCTGAACTTGTTTACCTATGAGACAAAAGCTTTGAAGTTAAAATTGTGTTGAGTTCTGTTACTTCCAGCCAAAACCAATATTGATTAAAACTTTCATAAGTGAATTTTAAATGTCCTCCCTTTGTATCATAAAATACTATTATTCATTTAATTTTCAACTCATGTCTATTTGGGAGAAAAAAATGCTTTTAGATAGCATAGAATACTTGCCACAAATAATATAAGACTGGGCCAGAGATTTAGCTCAGTGGTTTTGGTGCCTGCATAGCAAGCGCAAGGTCCCTGGTTTGATTCCCGGTAACCATATACAATATCAGGCGTGATGACTCACGCCCACCAGCAATCAGTACCACATACCACAATGCCAGGCATAGTGACTCACACCTGTAATCCCAGCACTCAGGAGGCAGAGTCAGGAGGATTGCTGAGTTTGAGGTTTGTCTGGGCTACCTAGTGAGCTCAGGGCCAGCCTGAACTACAAAGGGAGACCCTGTCTCAAAATAATAATAACAATAATACCTTTCAAATCAGAGTATCAGAAAAAGAGTTAAGAAAGAAATTATGATTCTAGAAACCCTATGTGACCATTTCACCCAGCTCTACCTTTTCTGGATATCTTCCTTGTATACACATTTTTTTTGTTTCTTTGTTTTTTTGAGACAGGGTCTCCCTTTGTAGTTCAGGCTGGCCCTGAGCTCACTATGTAGCCAACCTCAAACTCACAGCAATCCTCCTGCCTCTGCCTCCCAAGTGCTGGGATTACAGATGTGAGCCACCATGTCCAGCATTATAGTATATGGTTACCGGGGATTAAACTCTGGACCTTGCATTTGTGAGGCAGAACCACTGAGCTAAATCCCTGGTCTACATACCAAAGTTTTAGTGACACAACTCACAACAGCCAAATTTTAGAGCAGCCTGCATGTACATCAACAGATGAACAGATAGAAAAAATGTGGTATATATACACAATGGAGTATGATTCAACCATAAAGAAGGATAAATTTGAGTTATTTGTAGTAATATGGGTGGATCTTGATGCCATAATAATACATTAAATAAGTCAGACACAGAAGAAACAGAGTTTCTCTAATATGAGACACTTAAAATGTAAATAATTTAAAGAATAAAATAAGAGATGCCAGGAAACTGGGAGGTAGCTTTAGTAGTGACAGGAAAATCTAGGGCAGGAGAGAGAGGGAAGAGTGGGGAAGGGGGAGTAAAAATGTTGGAGATACAATATGTATATGTACCAATTCCCCAAGATGAGTGGGATCATTATGTATCACACACATATACTAATAAGAAAATTTTAAAAATAGAAAATCTAAGTGAAAGAGAGCTACTAATATTAAATCCAAACTTTATCTTAGAGCTTTTAGTGTCAAATTCTTGTTGTCTGAATCATCCCAGCTAAGCAATTTCTTCCTAGCATGTACTTCTAAGAAAAATGTGTTATGTGAATCTAATAAAGGGATATTGAAAACTATGTCTTTATAGCAGTTTTTAAAAGATACAACAATTTTATCATAGATTATCTAATACCAAGTCCCAACAAAAGAAAAAGTTCAAAATAATAATCCATAATCTGATCTAACCGCCCGATAAGAAATATATCATCTTAGATTGGCTGGTGCTCTCTCGGTTATTGCTGTTGTCAATTTGACACATCTGAGAGTTACTTAAGGTAGGAGAGTTTGAGGGACAGATGGGGCCCTTGTTCTTCAAACTGTTTCCCTTTGATTAAGCCAGGCCAGAGAAGTCTCCAATCATGCAGAAAAGGATCTTGAGCTTCCAGTTACCTTCATCGTGTTTGGCTTTATTGACTTGGTATCCATCAGAGGACATTTTATAACCTCACAAGGAGCCTGCGACCATATCCAAATGTGTTGAGAACATCAGCCACAGAAACGTTTTATTTAACCCCCATGTGTCAGGGAAAACTTTTTTGTACTTTTCCTCCCCCCTGAAAAATCAGTGTGCTCTTTCTTTTTTCTTTGCCAACATAGGTGCACAGTGAATCGCATTTCCAAGAAATTTGGAAGCAAACTGGCAATCTCACTTTATATCCATCTTTTCTGTGTACTATTCATTTCTATATTCAATTCATGATTCAAATAAACTATGCAACTTAAATCATATGAAATATTTTATTAAATAAATTTATATTATAAATTGAACTTACAACCATATATCAATTTTATCACCCACTCTCTATATATTTTCCCTAATGTGACCTTTAAAATTTACATTTAACCAAGGCTTGGAGGTGTGCATTTGTAACCCCAGTCAAAGGAGTCTAAAATAGGAGAATCATGAGTTCAAACCCAGCCTGGGTAACTTAGCAACTCACTGAGACCCTATCTCAAAATAAAAAGAAAAGAAAAGGTTGAGGATGTAGTTCAATATGAAAGTCATTATGCCCCAGGAACAATACATAAATAAATATATATAATTGTAAATGAGTAAAATTTAAAAGCCTTGGGAGGTAGCCCAGTGTGAAGGCCCTGAGTTCAATCTTCAGTGCCAGAACCCCAAAAGAAAACAAATGGAAAAAAAAAAAACCTTTACATTTCATTATATATATATATATATATATATATATATATGGTTTCAAATTACTAGTAGAACATAATAGTGTTGAAATATTTAAATATACGAAGTCAAAATAATTTGCCCAAATATGTGGTTTCCTGGTGATCTGGTAGCTAAAGGAGAGAACTAGACTAAGGTGTGATTGGTTACCATGTACACCCCAGATACTGATAGCTTTAGTCAAACTTTTCTCTCTTTTACACATTTGTAAACTGGGTTCAGAGAAGGCTTGTGGTTACCTGGAAAGATCACTGTGGTTTGTTGGGACAAAGAAGGGAAATATCCAGGGGGATTTTTGCTATTTCAGGCAAACAGCCTTGGTGGAGTTCTCACCAGCATGCTTCTTGGGAAGCATCTTGGATTTTCTATGATGGACACTGGTACCTGGCTGAAAAGCACAGCCTCTGGGCTAGGAGTTTACCCCAGTGGCATAGGTTTGCCTGGCATGTTTTATTCTCAGCACCAAAAGAATGAATGAATGAAGAAAACCCTGGCTTCTGTATCTTAAGCGTGGAAGAGAGCACCTTAGCTTGGAAACAAGCTTAGAGACAAGTGATAGCAACCACTTGTAGTTGATCTTCATTAACTACAACATCACATCTTCTTACCACCTGGGGAATGTTTGGCCTTGAGCAGGGCTGGAGTCTGACCAACCCTGGTGATTCAATTCTCAACCACCCCCATAAAATCAGTGTAAAATAGCAAGGTCCCAGAATACACTGAGGCCCTGAAAGGTGACTTCCATCAACCAGTAGGTGACACCTAAACTGTGCACACACAGAAAGTCCCCAGGTTCCCCAGAGGAAGCTTAAAGGGTCTTCAGAAAATATCGTGTTGTCTATGATCTGGAAATACCACTGTTTTGGCTCCTTTTCTGCACATAAACTGTTGCCTCTTTCACTGCTACACAATCCTGACAGCCCCTAAAAACATTGTGCAGAGTCAGACAGCCAGACAGGCCATGCACAAAATCTACAAGATGTGGGCACAGATTCAAGAAATAAGAGCAGGCCTCCTAGAGTAGAGCCAGGAGCTGTAACTTCAAAAAGGATTATCTTAATGAGCTGTTGTGGAAAAACAACAAAGATTTTTTTGCCTCTCAGCTGTACTAAAGCTCTCACCAGCAGCCTTGTCCTACCTTCCAAAGCCTCTTTTTCAGGGTCAAGCAAGGTCTCTGCAGTTTGCAAACCTCTAGCGATTCGGTTCCAGCTGTGGTACTGGCCCTCATCTTGTTTATTCCCCTGAGGGTTTAACTCAGTGAATCTCCCTTTTCATTATTCCAAGACAGGTGAATCTCTTCAGTTTTCCAATAAAGAGATGAATGTCCACAAGCAAATAATCTGGTTGAACAGGAAACAATGCCATTTCCTCAATCTGAGCATGGCCAAGTTCTGTACTTTAAAATAAATTTTTATGATAGTCAGTATACTAATGAACAGGCAACTATTAATCAAGGACCAGAGACAGTGTCAGCAAATTTGACTCCCTGTGGGTGAAGAGAGTAGCAGGCAATGTTATTTTCCGGAGTTCAGATCTCTTTTTGCTCCCAATTCTATAGCAAAAGATAGAATTATAAACATATCCTTGGCTCTCTCCCAGATCCATTAATTAGGCATTCTGGAGGGGAGATTCAGAGATTCAGAAAACATAGTGGAGTCCAAGCTACACAGGGAGCAGGGGAAAGAGAACGGGAGGGACCCAGGACAAGCACACTATTGGACTTCATGCCCTTTGCTACTACCTTGGTCATTTGGAGTTCTCTGTCCACCATACTCAAGGGAGGAGTTGGTGGGAATGGAGGGGCTAGAGGTAGGGCTTGCAGGATTGAGCTGAGAGCATGGTTCTCAATGACATAGAGGATATTATCCTCACAGGAGGAAGAACCAGAGCAGGAAATGCCAACATCAGGAATTCTGTTTTCAACAGCAGAATCCATCTTCTCTGAGACCTGGAATCCAGACCCCTAGAAAACAACAAACTGGCAAAGAGAAAAATGAAGATCTCTGGGAATCAGGAAGGAGCTGACAGGAAAATTAGAGACTACAGAAAAGGACCACAGCACAGAGAAAAGAAGAAAGTAGTCTGGAAGCTCACCCAGGCTTCCAGGAAGGGTAACATGTTTCCACAAAAAGAAGGTAAACCCCCAGGGTCAGGAGCTCCAGGGCAAAACAATGGGCCAGGCCAGCAGCTCTAGCACACTACAGCTCATGGCTCTTGGTAACTGCAAAACCTGTGTGGGGCTTTATTCTGAAGTGACTCCTACATAGCAGGCAGCATTTGGAAAAGGAATCCAGTGCAGTGCCCACCATTTTGCCAGAGAGTGCTAGTTTTTGAAGAAGTTGATCATTTAAGACAGAAACTAGGAATGACTATAACACAGCTTCACTTCACAGTGTAACCCTTCCACAGTAACTGTGTGAGAGCCATAAGAGACAGTTGTAGAAGTTTAAGTAAGGCTGGAAAGGCTAAGAGGCCCTGCCCTCCATGGTGAGAAGCCAGCCCTGGCTTTCCAAAGAGGCTGTGTCTGAAAGTGCTGGTGTTAGATAGAGCAGGCTGTTGTGGCCTTCCCCAGCTGATGACACAGAGCAAAGAGCAGAGGTTTGATTGCGCTTCTTATCTATTAGTGTAAGCAAGGGCATACCTCAACTCGGATGGTCCCACAGCCTGGGTGAACTGACAAAGGGTGCTTCTAGAACAGGGCCAGCACCTAACAAACCCACAAGATGTGAAGCTAGGTGGAGAAACCATTGTCACAACCCTCACTGATCCCGCAGAGAGAGACGCAACACGCGGAGTGCGAGCTTGAGCTTTATTATACCACCACCCCCACCACCACCCTGCTTCCTGTATAGGCACTTATATATCTTTCCATGGGGGCCCTCCCATCGAGCATGGGCAATACCATATAAGGCCTGCAGCCAGCTTGTTTGTATTAAGCAGCAGTCTCTGGCTTACTGCCAGCCGCCATCTTTGGGGAGTGGCCGTCACGGCCCGCCACAACCATGTTTTGCTATATTCCAAAATCATGGATCCTAGGAAAAATCATTCATTAAAAAATGCTCAGAAAGGTGGGGGGGCACTCAGTTTATTCTTATTTTTTTCTGTCTTTCATCACAGGTGTTTTATGTTGGGGGATTTTCCTTTTCATTATTTTTTCTCTTTTGCCTTTTTTCCTTTTAATTTCTTATTATTTTCTTTTTCTCTTTCCTTTTTTTCCTTTTTCTTCTCTTTCCTTCCTTCCTTTCTTTCATTCTTTCTTCTTCTTTCCTTTCCATCTTCCTTTCTGTCTCTTTCTTTCCTTCCTTTTATTCTTTCTTTTTTCCTTTCCTTCTTCCTTTCTCTCTCTCTCTTTCTTTCTCCACCCTCTTTTTTTTTTTTTTTTTTTTTTGCAGAACCAGGGATTGAACTCAGGACCTTGCACTTGTCAGAAAGGGAGCAGCACCACTGAGCTACATCCCTGACCCTCTTCTTCTCTTTTTTATTTGCTCTTTTCTGTTACTTTTTTCTAATTATGTTAATTTCCTGCTACTTATTAATAAGATAATTTATCTCATTTTGCTCCTCTTATCTTTCATTGCTTAATTTTTTAATTTTTTCTTCTTTCAGTCTCCTGTTGTTCACCCACTCTGTCTTTATAACCACTGTTTTATTCATTTTTAAATAATTAACTATGTTGTTACTGTAGAATTCTTCTCTATTGTTTGTTGAGGTATAGGTGTTACATTTAGAAGACATTGTGTGTCAATATAGTGTTATACTATAATTATAGATCTCTTCTGTGTTTAAGGGCAGTATATTATTGGTTCTCATGGTCACTCTTTGACAGTATTAAGCTACTTAGTATTGAAAGAGTGGCAGAGCGGTTGCTAAATATAGATTTTCTCTATTTGTTGAAATCTAGATCACCTTTATGTCAGTAACTATACTGTGGTCCATTCCCAGAGAATGGGGTGCTGGGTCATTTACATTGCATGCTCCATTCCCAGATTAACAGAGGTACACAGACCTTGGGACAGAGACAAAGGACTATAGGTAGCCTCATCCAGAACACATAAAGAGATCTCCATGTAAGCAACAAGGTCCTTCCACTATAAGCACCCCAAGACTCCAAAGCACGAAGAAAATAAAAATATAAAAGCATGAGAAGGCAAAGTACCAAAATTCCTCCAAAATAATCCCAACTCTTCCAAAACCATCCATGGGGTACAGAGGGAGGAAATCAAAAGTTATATAGCCAAATTATTCAAAAGGATAACAGAGAAAATCAATAAGGTGTTTGACATGCTCAGAAAGATAATGGGGATAATAACCAAAACAATCAGCAAATTTACATAGATGACCAGTTTAGCAAAGAATTGAGTCTACAAAAAGACTCCAAACTGAAATCCAGGAGATTAAATATACCACTGAAACTATAAGCGGAAAAAGCAACCAGAGTAAGGACAACATGACAAAACTAGAAGATAGACCTATTGCCAGAGATCAATTATTCAGAAACACCTTAAATGCAATAAGAGGACATGAAAAATAAACCCAGCAGCTCCTGTATGATACAAAGAAGACTAAGAGTTATAGAACTAGTGAGAAACCAGAATATGGCACAAATGGCATTTTAAAAACTTGTAGCCAAAAATGATAGTAGAAAATTTTCTAAACATAGAGAAAGAAATAATCATACAGATAAGTGAGACATGTTGAACCCCAAATGCCCACAGTAATGACCAGAAAACAACCTCTCCACACAACACATCATAGTCAAAATCCCAAAAGTCCAGCACAGAGATGGTCTGGAGCAATTCTATATAATCGTGGGGAAAAATCACCTCACAATTAAAATTATGATTAGACCTAGTTTTCCTGCCTACAGGCTGGCCATGGCATATGAAGAAAACTCTGTTTTCACCTCTGATCAGAGTAAGAGGTCAGTGTTCCAGAGATGCTGTGATGTTCCAGGGAAGGACTGTACCGGCTGAAGACATTCTGCTGGGACAAACTCTTAATCAACAGAAGTTCCTCACTGTTCCAGGATGTACCAAGTCATTGGTCTCTGAGTGACCTGTCAAATTTGTTACTCTGGATGTACTGAATAAAGGTTTGGCAAGTTTGAATCTTTACTTTTTGCTGACCCAGAGTAGCACTGATCAGGCCCAAAACTTAGCTTCTTCTCTAAGTGTCATTTTTTTCTTTTTTGGCTTTTCTGTCTATAATTAATTCACATGGTACTCTTGGGCTCACAGGAGTCTAGAACTTAACTAAACAGGTTCTAGTAACATCCCTTTTCACTGTTCTCCACAATGGACCAAATCTTAAAAGCTGTTTAAGAAAATCAATGAATCATGTATAAACGTAAACACATTTGAATTACAGTAGACTTCATAACATAAATCTTAACATCCAAGAAGCTTGAAGTGTTTCAAACCCTAAAAGACAACAGTTTAGAACCCAGTCTTACATACCCTGCAAAACTATCTTTCAAAATTGATGGAGAAATAATGTTTCCGTGGCAAAGCACACCTTAAGAAATTCATGACCACCAAATCAACACTCCAAAATATTTTCAAGGATTCCAAGAAAGAGACAATGATGCTAACAATGTCAAAGTTCTACTAAAATGAATAAATGATACACAAGGCAGGTTGAGCACTTAAGCAGAAGTGGAAAAAAAGGAAATCAGCCAGCAGTATAATAAGGTAATAACAAGAATAAGTTCATATCTTTCAGTAATAACTCTCAATGTGAATGGTCTTAATTCCTCAATCAAAGGACAGAGGTTGGCAGAATGGACCAAGAAACAAAATCCAAGGATATGCTACATACAATAAACACATTCTAAAATGAAACCCACAGATTAAAAAAATCTAAGGGTGAAAAGAAATAGCATATGTATAGGGGTGGGGGTTGTGGGTGTGTAGGGATATGGGTAAAAATGAGAATTAACTTGTATCATATACTGGTACAAATTCCCCAACGTTGAGTGTGATTGTGAGCTGTATATAAAATGTACCAATAAGGAATTCAATTTAAAAAAATCTAAAGGTGGAAAACAGTATTCCATGGAACAGGACACTGAAAAATATCATAAGTAGCTATCTTCTTTTCAGACAAAGTAGACTTCAAGTCCTAATTTACCAGAGGCAAACAAAGTTGCTACAAATTGATTAAGGAAACAATTCAATAGGAAGAGATGACAATTATTGGTATTTGGTACACTAAATACCAGCATACCCAACTTCATAAAACAAACACTACTAGACATAAAAGATCAGATAAACATCAACATACTTATAATGTAAGACCTCAACACACCCCAGTGTCACAACTAGAACAACTAGACAAAATAAATCAATAAAGAAATACACATTTGAATCAAACCTTAAAGATATGAACTTAATATATACCTACAGAATATTCTATTCAACAACAATAGAATATATGGGATTTTCTCCAAGGCAACTGTATAAGTCCAAAAGCATACTTACATAGACAGACAAGGCCTGAAATTATTCTACACATATTATCAGGTCATAGTGCAATGAAATTAGAAATCAGTGGCAAAGGAAACCCTCAGAAATTACATAAATGTATTGAAATTAAACAATATACTTTTGGGGGTTACCCACTTTCCGGGTTCCCCCTTCTGTCTCTCTTAAGGCAGAAGCTTTCTCTCAATAAAATTTTCCTACAAAAAAAAATATATATACTTTTGAATAATCAGTGGGTCACAGGAAAAAATTTTTTAAAAAGAAATTATACAGTGCCTAGAACCAAATAATACAAGTATAACATACCAGAAATTATAGTAAACAATGAAAGTGGACCCAAGAGGGAAGCCTATAGCTGTGAGCGTCCAAATCAGAAAAACAGTGAGCTCAGATAACCTAATGATCTGCTTCAAGGTCCTATAAAAATAAGAAAATTTAAATCCAAAGATAATACAAGAAAGGAAATTATACAGATTAGAATAGAAATTAATGAAATTGAGATTAAAAACCAATATACAGAATCCATCAATTGAAGAGCTGATTTTTTTTTTGAGACAGGGTCTCACTTTGTAATTCAGGCTGGCCTTGAGCTCACTATATAGCCCAGGCAAGCCTCAAACTCAGCAATCCTCCCACCTCTGCCTCCCAAGTGCTGGGATTACAGGCATGAGCCACCACGCCCAGCAAACTGATTTTTAAACTAATGGGTACAGAGGAGAAACTGGTTATCCATAGGCAGAAGATTAAATCTAGACTTACTTCTCTCATTGTTCTAAACTAAAGTCAAAACGTATCAAAGGACTAAATGTTAAAATAGAAACAACCTGCTGGAAGATAATATAGGCAAAACTCTTGAAGACATAAGCACAGACAAGGACTTCCTGAACAGAACCACAGTTACACAATAGTAGCAAGAATTAACAAATGAAGTTATTATCAATTAAAAAGTATCTTTATAGCAAAGTAAACAACCCACAGAGAGAAAACACACCTTACAGAATGGGAAAAACATTTTGCTAACTATTCTTCAGATAGAAGACTAATACATAGAACATATAAATAACTGTAAAATGAGAATCTCCTAAAATAAAGGCCAAATAAAAATATACAACTGAAATGAATCAATACTTCTGAGAAGTACAAATGCCCAAAAATAGATTTTAAATGTTTGGCATCTGTCCATTGGGGAAATGCAAGTTAAAACAATAATAAGATTTCATCTTACTCCAGAAAGAATGGCCATCATCAAGAAATCAAATAATAATAAATGTTAGTGAGGCTGTGGGGAAAAGAACCCCTTTTATACTAATGGTGGAAAGGTAAACTAGTGCAACAATGATAGGAATCGGTATAGAGATTCCTCAGAAAACTAAAATAAGGGCCAGGGATTTAGCTCAAGTGGTACTGTGCCTACTGTGGAAGCACAAGAGTCTGAGTTTGATCCCCAGGACCGCAAAACCAAAATAACAACCAAAAGAACCCTAAAATAAGAAATTCCATTTGATCCAGTTATTCCCTGAAAGAGGTGAAGACCTCATATTACAGTGATACATGCATATTCATAGCTATACAATGCATAATAGCTAAATCTTGGAAGAAACCTATTTATCTATAAATAGGTGAATGTATAAAGAAAATGTAATATTTATACACAGTGGAGTAATACTGTACCATAAGAATAAATTTGAATGCACTCTGAGATTATAATGTTAAGTAAAATAAAGCACATAAGCTTAAGTGTCATATGGTTTCTTTTATATGGGAAACCCAAAGTACAGATAAAGAATAGAACAAAAGATAACAGGAAATGGGGGAGATGGATTTTTCTCAAAAGGGAAGAGGATCAAGATATAGACAGAGAGGGATGGAGGGAACAGAAAGGAGAGGAAAACTGGAATTAAGACCTGTTATGTATATATACTGACTCCCCCACAACAAATGTGAAGATTATGTATTGCAAACTTGTACTAATAAAGGAAGTGATCTGGAAAAAAATCAACTCACAGTTCTTTATAATATCTAACACAATGTGTTATGTTGTTATTAGACCTCATTGTTTAGGGAATAATGACAAAAGAAAGTCTGTACATATACAGTACAGCTGGCATTTTTAAAAATATTTTTGATTAGCAGTTCATTCAGTCTGGAGATATAGAACTCACAGATGCAGAGGGCTGATATATACATAAATCTAAGGTTACCTATATCCTAGATGGTTGTTATGAATTTTGCTATATCTATTTATGTATAATTATTTTTTGCAGTATCATGGATCAAACTAGATATGTATTATTAAAATTTACTTTCATGGAATTATTTCTATAGGTTGTAAGCTCATAGTATTTTTATATTTATATTTTTGGTACCAGGAATCAAACTTGAGACTTCATACTTACGAGGCAGGTGTTGGAACTATTGAGCTAAATCCCCTCCCCTTATAATACTGTTAAATCATATTACATTTTTAATAATGTTTAAACCTGAGTACATCCTTTAGAAGTTTTTCATGTGTATAAAATATGGACTTTAGTAATGATATAATAATCTTCACAGGATAATTAATCTTTATCATTTAAGTGGTAAAAACTTATTCCTAGCACATTTGTAGACTGAGGGATCTGAGCAGGACTGGAGGAAGCATTTTGAATGCAGTTTAAAATATTCAATTGATTCAATAAAGGAAAATATTTAATAGTCAATAAATGAAAACATTTAATGTGAAAATCAGTCTAAGCATAGGTATTAAAACCAGGTTGAGAGAAATAGTAGAGAGAAAGCACATTATCATTGTTATGCTTTTAAGTATGAAATGTCCCCCAAAGAGCTGCATGTTGAAGGCTCTATCCCCCGGCACCAATGTCTAGAAGTGGAGCCTGGAGAGGTAGTTATAAGCTGAGGGTGCTTATAGCTGAATGGGCTTTTAGAAGGCAGGGCTCAGTTGAGGAAATAGGTCACCAGGCACAGGTCTTTGAAGAATATATCTTCTCTCTGGCACCCTCCTCTGTGCTTCTTTCCCCCTCTCTTTACTTCCTGGTTGCCATGAAGTGAGCCACTTTCCTCTGCCATGCCCTGTTGCCATGATGTTTTTGCTTTACCACAGGCCTAAAACCAACAGAGCCAAGCAACCATGGACATAAACCTCTGGAACCATGAGCCAAAATAAACTTTCTTCCTTTAGGTTGTTTATGTCAGGTATTTTGTCATAGTTATACAAAGCTGGCTAACACAGTGATTGTAAAAGACAACAGGAAGAGTATTTGTAAACCACAGCTCAACTGGAAAGAATTCTCCAGCCCTAAAAAAATATACTACAAAATGCCTGAGTGTGGAATTGAACACTTTTTCAGACAGTAATGTCCTCAAAAAAATGCATAAGAAATCATTTACAGGCAGAATACAGCACAGGACTCAATTCATTATAAAGAAAACACAGGTACCCTGATGTAAAAGTCAGCCGAGGAGTTGAGTAGATATTTTACAAAGAGCATATATAAATAGACATATGAAAAAATGTTTAACTTCTGTAATCCCAGCACTCGGGAGGCAGAGACAGGAGGATTGCTGAGTTCGCGGCGGCTTGCCTGGGCACCATAGTGAGCTCAGGGCCAGCCTGAACTACAAAGCGAGACCCTGTCTCCAAAAAAAAAAAAAAAAAAAAGCAAAAAAAAAATGTTTAACTTCATTAATCACCGTGAAATGCAAATTAAAACCACAAGGAGTTGTCTTAACGCCTATTCAGATGGTTATTATCAAAAAGATAACAAGTGTTGGCAAGAGTGTAAGAACATCATATGCCATTGGTGGTACTATAAATGAGTGTTGCTGCTGTGGAAAACAGTATGGGGGATCTTCAGAAAAATAAATAATGGAGCTATCATATAATCCAAGAGTTCCACTCCTAAAGGAAATGAACTCGGTATATAAGGAGACGTTGTATTTGCATTCCTATGTTCTGGACAGCACTGTTCACAGTAGCCAAGATATGACAGATAGGTAGAGAAAATGTGGTATAGATACATAATGCAATACCATTCATCCTTAAGAAAGAAAAAAATTCTATCATTTGCAACATGAATGAAGCAGGAGAACATTAAGCTGAGTGAGACAAGCCAGGCACAGAAAGACCAATATTTGCATGATAACATTTATATATTGCGTGTGGAATCTGAAAAGATGAACTCATAGAAGCAGAGAGTCAAATGGAGGTTACTAGGGGGTGGAGGTGGAAGTGTGGATTGACTAGATGTTGATCAAGTGATAGAAAATTCCAGTCAGGAAGAATAAATTCAGGAGATTTTATCATATAATATATTGACTAGACTTAATAATAATAGGCCAGGGATTTAGCTCAGTAATGCTGCATCTGCCTCACAAGCACAAGGTCCTGAATTTGATCCCAAATAATAGTAGTAACAATAATAATAATAATGTACTATGCAGAATATTTTAAACATCCTCACTACAAGAAAAATAATACATGAGGTAATACATGTGTTACTTAGACTAAGCAATTTCACAGTATCTACATATATCCAAATACCATTTGTACAACATAAATGTAGGACCCAGCTCTCTCCTTGGGTACTCATCATCTGTTCCCCCAGAACACCCCAGCAGCACTGGCCCCAACAACCGCTAGGAATCCAGGTAATTGCAAGTAAGGCCTTATCTTTCTCTGTGTCAAAGCAACAGTCAACTAGTCACACACACACACACACACACACACACACACACACACACCCTTGATCTCTCTCCACTCTGCAATTAGAGTCATAACTTGGCCCACATGAGGCAAAGTGCTCCATGTTCCACAACCACTGGATACCACTCATTGGTTTCCAGAGGTTTCCATGGGAATCAGTTCCCACCACTGCCATGGTGCTTGGAGTTAGAATCCTTTCCTCCTTCATCCCAGAGGTAGAATGAGATCTCAGAGCTCTGTAGCTACCCTGTCCAAAGAAATTTCTTAAACGATCTCACAACATGTCCTTCCATACCCTCACCCACATTCTCTAAGTGGGAAAGGTACTTTAAGGATCACTGACAAATAGTTCTCGTGTTCCCACTGTCACTTCTGCCTGTGGCAACACTGTCTCTCACACTGGTTCATATTCTGATATCCACGGTTGTCACCCAGTTGACGTTGAGATCAGGAGAGTTTAATATCTTGTTCCACCTGCACTATCTTATTTAGTCCTGCAGTGGTGCTGAGGGAGGTGCCATGGTCCTGATTTTACATAGGAGAACACTGGAGCATACAGAGGTTATGTTGGTTATAATCCTAGACCCAGATTCAGGTTTTCCTAACACCAATCTGTGTTCTGCGACATGATTCATGGAAGCAGTCCAAAGTAATCTATGACTAAATTATTAGAACAGGTTTTCTAATTCAAATTTGGCATGAATTAGCAACATTTAAAGATAAACTTTCAATATACAAAAATCAGTTTTATATCTATACACAAAAAAGTCAAAAAGGAAAATTTCAGAAATACCATATAAAACAGCACAAACATTAAAAACCAAGAAACATATCTAGCAAAGAATAACAAGATATTTATAATGAAACTTCAACAGTTCCTAAGAGGCCAGGTGTGGTAGCACATGCTTGTAATCCCAGCACTGGAAGGCTGAAGTAGGAGTATCACCATGAGTTCAAGGCCAGCCTAGGGTACAGAGTGAGATCCTATCTTGAAGAAGAAAAAATTGCTGGGAGAAATGAAAAATGATATTTTTTTGTAAAATAGAGTGATATCATAACACTGATTAAAATGTCATTCCTGTTGACACTGATCTATAAAGTTAACTCAATTATATGCACAGTTTTAGCAAGTTATTTATAAAAATTTTTAAAAATTGACTCTAAATTTATATGGAAATGTAAAAGGCCTAAAATAGCTCAGGCAGTCTTGAAGAACTGAGCTGGAAGAAGCTTAATTCCCAGATGTTAACAGTTATAAACTTAGCATGATTAAGAATGTGTAGTAATTAATTATGTAAAAACAACTGAATAGATACACAGTCCCCACTTCATGAATACTGTTACTATGGTTACCTCCTTTCTGACAGATAATGCTATTGCTCAACAGGGAAAAGGTTTTTTTTGTTTGTTTTTCTCAATAAATGACGCTAGATCAACCAAGTCTATACTTGGGAGGACAAAAACAAGAATCTTGATGAACTCTACCTTGCTCAGGACACAGATATTAATTCATAAGAATTGAAAAGCAAATAGTTTTCAAATCTGTTACCACTGTCATTCTTACTTTATGTACCCATGATGTTTTAGGGGCTGTTTTCTGTATAAAATCCATTCACGAATATTTATTGTTTTTCCTTCATAAAGATTTTAGTGTGTTCAGAAGAAGTGAACCCTGTTAAGGAAATTTGTATTCTCATTTTGTCAGCTTTCTGTTGGACTGTTACAGTGCAGAAATTATTTTTATACTCTGGGGAATGTGTGTGTGTGTGTGTGTGTGTGTGTGTGTATGACTATTTGGAAAGTCTTTTAGGCAATGGTTCTTCACCAAGGCCCAAGACTTCCTCTGAGTCCCCTAAAGCACTCCTTCAACAAGCATAGCCCTGGGCTCTACATGTGAGTGTCACTGCTAGGGTTGCCACCAAACTTCTCCCCAGGGATGTGCTGGGCTGAGTCGCAGGCCATTGGGAGCAAGCAAATGTGGGGAGAAGTTCAGATTGGCTTGGGGTCACCTGGGAAAAGCATAGTCCACCTAGTGGCATGTAGACCACGTTGTGCAAGGACACTGTAAAGCAGACCACGCACATCTGCATCCTGGCTGGGGTTGACTGTTGCTGTCACAAACCTAGTGTCCCACCCCAACTGGTGCACCTGTTTAGTGTCTCCAGCTGTTCATTATCCAAGCACACCAAGTGCTACTGTGACAGAGAGAACTTCTTATTCACATGTTGGCCATAGTCGATACAAATCAGAAATCCTTAGTAATATAATGAGAAATAAAAACGCAGAATGAAAATGAAAGACAGAAGTGAGACGTTGGTTATGGAAAGATGACCGGGGCAAAAGATAACTTTTTTAAAAAGCAAAGAAGGTTCTGCCTCTTCTAAGTAAAACCATGCAGTGTATTTTGTTTTTATAGAGAAAGACTGTTAGAAAAACTGAAAATAGTAAGCACCTCGAGGACCCAGATGTTTGTTTGGGCTCCTCAGTCTCCCAGGAGCCTGGCTCAGATTTCAGCCGCCTTGGCCCATGGCCATTGCGTGCCTCAGGCGCAGACAAGCCTGGAGCTGGTCTTGGCAGGACAAACATTTTTTAACTTATAATTTATTGAGAGACATTAATTGAACCAGTATAATTAAACTTTTTCAAATTAACAGAGTTGAGGATGGGCAACTCAGCATCTCGGTACTTTCCCCATAGAGAGTCTTGTGTCTTAGAGTTTAAATATCTGGTCTGTAAAATTTCTACCTTCTGGGTTAGCCTATTGATGAGGTTAGCTAAATGTAGGTAAAAATCATGCAGAAACCAACACATACATTCTCCCATGTGGTAACTTTACACTACAAACCCCATCTTGGACTATAAATATTCTTTAATCTCTAATGGGACATTAAAAATATATGTAGTATTTTGTGGCCAAGTTCTTACTTTGCCACAAATACTCTTTTTCCAACAAAAAGTGTGTTTGTATCCAATTTATTAGAAACAATAATTGGCTTTCATTGTAATTCTTCAACTCATTATGCACTAATCAGTTATGCATACTTAAAAGCTACACTAACAATCATGTTACAGAATCTTACACCCAGTGTATAAATGGTTATTATTTCGAGTTTGTGCTCTGGGGTGATGATAAAAGTTAAATAAAGGCTTAAAAGTCAAGTCAATTTTTTCCCTTTTAATATTTAGACTTTTGATCCATTTTGATCTTAGGTTAATGTATAGTGAAAGGTATGGGTCTAGTTTCAAACTTCAGCATGTGGAAAGACAGTTTTTCCAGCACCTTTTATTAAAAAGGCTTTCTTCCTTCCAGGGAAAGTGCTTGGCTCCTTTGGCCAAGAAAAGATGTCTGAGTATGTCTGGAGTTGTTTTGGCATCTTCTAATCTGGTCCATTGATCCTCAGGTCTGTTCTTTAGCAAGTGCCATCCAGTCTTTGTCACAGTAGTTTCATAGTATAATTTCAAGTCAGGGATTGTGGTCCCACTGTCTTGCCTTTGTTAGCCAAAATTGCCTTTGTGTGAGATCTACTGTTGGAGTTTTGATTGGGATCACATTAAATCTGTATAGCAGCTCTTGAAATATGGCCATTTTCACTATATTGGTTCTTCCTATCCAAGAACAAGAGATGTCTCATTTTCTGATATCCTCTACAATCTCCTTTTTCAGAGTGCTGTAGTTTACAGAGTAGAGGTCTTTCACCTCCTTTGTTAGACTGGTTCCTAGATATTTCATTTTTTTGGATGCTATCGTAAAAGGGATTGTTTCTCTAATTTCTTTTGGGGAGTTATTTATTTATTTACTGAAAGGAGATTCAGAATTATGGTTCCTAATTCCCTTCCTTTTCAATTTCAAGGCCCCTTGAAGTTTCAAGGCAGTTGCCCCCCTTTTGCTGAGGCTTGGATGAACCCTAAATCTTTTGAGACCTTTAGTTCTGGGGTGGAAGTTACAGGCTTAGAAGATCCTCTCGTGCAAATTTGGATCTGAAAAGCTGAGAAAGAGGCTTTTTTTGTGGTGAGTCAGAGATGAAGACAAAAGATCCTGCTGTGCTGAAGGCCTGGACACCAACTGGCCCCAAGACACTTGTCTTCTAATATTGGCTGATGAATTGCAATTCACCTGCTGAGGATTGAAGGGCCCACCAAAAAGACAATTTACTCTCATGTAACCAGTTTTCCTTTTGCACCTATTTTCCTCTTGCAGTACTGGGGATTAGTCCGTTTACACTGAGCTACATCCTCAGCCCTTTTATTTTATATTTTATTTTATTTTATTTTATTTATGTTAACACAAGGTCTCGCTGAGTCACAAAGTTGCCCAGGCTGGGCTGCAAGTTCAAGGCCAGCCTATGCTACCTAGTAAGTTCCAGACCAGCCTGAACTGCAGAGCCAAACCCTATCTCAAAAAGCAAACAAAACTCAATACGTAATTTGCTAAGCAAAGCAGTGATTGCTGCACTCTTATTGGCGTTTTAGATTGAATGGAGAAAATATTCTACTACACAGGGCAAATTCATGAACCATAAAGAAAAAAATTACAAATTTTACAAATCCTAGAAAGAAAAGAATAAAGAAAGACTTAAATTTTTGGACTGCCAGAAAACACCAAGTTATAGGCTAGAACAATTAAAAAAAGGACACATTCTATTAAAATTCTTATACCCAGATAGAAGATAGATCTTATTATTCAACAAGATTTCAAGGGTCAATTCAATATCATGAAACTTCAAACAAACATCAGTCTTTTCATCTGCAGGGCCTGATATCAGAAAGTACTAAAACTATATTTAGAGGGCAGAATATATCTTAAACTATATTTAAAACTATATTGAGAGGTCCAACCAGCACCACACAGCCCCAGAAAGGCAAGAGAAAGGGGAGTCCACACCCAGCGCGCTCTGTTCGGTGGAAGCCACCCGAGGAGACACACTGAACAAACTGAAGCCAAAGCTGTGCTGAGGATGTAGCAACTGAGTTCCACCCCAGCACTGCCCCCATCTAAAAAAGACAGGAAGAAACAGAGAAGTGTAAAGAATAAGGCTAGGCCTGACTCTTTCAATGTCTCTAGTTGAATCTGAATGCATGAGGAGGACGTGCCCGAGAACTACTGTAGCCTTTAAGGGAGGTGTTTCGGCCATGTGTTCCCAGGGACGACTGACCTGCTACCTCCGCCAAGCTCATCCCCCCCTATTTATACACACTGGTGTCGCTGGGGCCTCGCTCCCCACAGAGACCCTTGCAGACACGTGGTCCCTATCCCCACTCTCTCATCCCTCTGCTGAAATTAATCTCCTTCTATCAAGCCAGGTTATTAAATTTGCCCATTGTTACCCCACCTACTTCCTCTATCTGGCCTGACTGTGCCATTTTGGAAAACGAAAAAATATTTTTTTGGTACTGAGGACCATGGAACCCAGGGCTTCTCCCTGAGCTATATTCACAGCCCTTTTTATATTTTGAGACAAGGTCTCCATAAACTACTAAATTGCCCTGCCTAAGACTCAAATTTTCAGCCCTCCTGAACTCTGGGATTACAGGCAGGGGCCACTGTGGCCAGCTGCTTTGGTCTGTCTTGAAACACCTTCTGCTCTTGCTTTTCATGAGCTGTCACTCCGGGAAGAGGAATGGACCAAAGTTCGGGTATTGCCCATGTGATGGAATTAACAAGAACAGCCTTTAAGAAATAACTAAAGCTGGGCCAGAGGGTTAGCTCAGTGGTTCTGGCACCTGCCTCACAAGCGCAAGGTCCTGAGTTCGATTCCCGGAAACCACATACAATGCTGGGCATGGAGACTCATGCCCACCAACAATCAATACCACATACCATAGTGCCAGGCGTGGTGGCTCACACCTGTCATCCCAGCACTCGGGAGGCAGAGACAGGAGGATTGCTGAGTTTGAGGTTTGCCTAGGCTACATACATAGTGAGCTCAGAGCCAGCCTGAACTACAAAGCGAGACCCTATCTCAAAAAAAAAAAAAAAAAGAGAAATAACTAAAGCTGGGTGTGGTGCCACAGGTTTGTAATCCCTATGGTCAGGAGGCTGAGGCAGGAGGATTGCTACAAGTCCAAAGCCAGCCTGGACTACATAGTGAGTTTAAGAGACCTTTTCTCAAGGACCAGAGCTGGGAGGCTTGTCCCTTCTTCCCTTCACTCTTCCAGGTGGGGCCTTGCTTCCCTCCTGAATACACAGCCTTCAAGCTGCCCCCTTGGAAGCAGAGGCCAGACCTTCCACCATCAGTGAAACTTCCAGCACTTTGATTGTGGGTTTCCCATCTTCCAGAACTGTGAAGAGCAGATTTTTATTCTTCATAAATTGCTGTTCTAACAACAGAGGAGGGTCTGAAACACTAACTACTAGGGAAATGCAAATCAAAGTCAGAATGAAATCTCAACCTTACACCCCTTCAGATGGTCATTATTTCCACCCAGACCAGTGAACAAGAAGTGCTGGTGAGAATGTAGAGAACTGAGAGTTCTTCGGCACTATTTGTGATGAAAACGAATTATTTCGGCCACTATGAAAAATATTATGGAGGTTCTTCAAAAACTTAACAATAGAATTGCCACATGACTGGCAATTCTGTTTCTGGATATCCATCCAGAAGGGTTGAAAATAGGATCACAAAAAAAATAACTGCACACCCAAGAGCATCACAGCATTATTCAGAGTAGGCAAGCAGTAGAAGCAAATTAAACGTCCATCAACAGATGAGTGGAGAAAGAAAATGTGGACTATGAATGATTCATGGACTATGAATCAGCCTTTAAATAGAAGAAAATCCTGTCATGTGCTGCAATATGGGTGAACTATAGGAACATTGTGTTAAGTGAAATAAACTAATCCCCTAAGAGAAGTACTGTATGATTCTTTATATGTTAGGATTCTAAAGCAAGTGAACTCTTGGTTTTTTTTTCTTGGTACCAGGGATCAAACTCAGGACCTTGAGCTTGTGAGGCAGGTGCAGTGCCACTGAGCTACATCCCTGGCAAAAGCAAGTAAACTATTAAAAAACAAAAATTCAAAGAGCTGTGGGAATTGGGGAAAGGGAAGATGTTTAATGGCTTCAGAGTTTCAGTTTTTGCAGATCTATTGTCCTGAGATAATTGTCATATTGTTAACTCTACTGCACTGTTCAGTTAAACAAGTAACAATGGTAGGTTTTATACAATACACTTTGACCATATTAAAAAGTATAATTCACCTCAAGGAAAAAAACAGCTATGTAATGTATGGTTCCATTTGTATGACATCCTCAAGAAAAGCAGGGAACATAAGTGGTCCCCGGAGGTTGGGGTGGGACGATGCATGTGGAAGAGAGATCAAACTCAGGTGGTTCTATGAGTCTGACCATACAATTATTACTCCTATCAACCTTCCCATGTTTAACACCTTCATAAATAATCTGAAAGACAGAATTTAAAAAGCCCTTGAAGTCACTTAAATATGTAATTTGTTTTGCTTTGTTTGTCTTTTGACACAGGGTTTCACTATGTAGCTCAGGCTAGACTTGAACTCACAGTTATCCCCCTGCCTCAGCTTCCTGAGCGTTGGGATTACAGGCAGGAGCCACTATGCCTGGCCCTATGTGTTAATTTTTAGAATAAAAAGTTAAGTACAACAATACATGAATTTGTGCTCATAATTTTATAGCCAGCATAAAAGTATTAATGATTCTGTGTCATATTCAGTCAGCAATTTATGTGCCTCCTGCAAGAGAACTCCCAGAGTGTTTTAAGAAAGCTCTCGAATTAGGACCATTTGGCTTCTATACCACATTACAAATTGCTTTCCATGGTCTCTTTCAACACTGTTCTTGTTTTATTCATTATTTTTTCCCTTTTAATAACTTGACTTGAAATTATTCTCATGCCAAACTATCACTAATCACTGATTAATGAAAAAAGCATTTATCATTTTTCCTATTTACCTCTTCTAGTCTTTTTCCTCATATCCCATTTTATGTTTCCCAGCTTGAAGTCACTTAAATATGTAATTAAAGGGCTTTTTAAATTCTGTCTTTCAGATTATTTATGAAGGTGTTAAACAGAACTGGGTTTGACCTTGAACCCTATCAGGTCTGCTAATCTAAACCAAGATCGTTTATCCCCACACTGCTTCACTTTAGGCTCTCTGTTGTTTACAGTCCTCTCTAGCTCTATTCTGTGGTATCAATAACCGAAGGCCTTCATTTCCATTTCTCTAATGCATATGCTACCAGATGCTTACCAGAAAGTCCAGATGTTTTGTGTCTTTTGTCCATTCACTTGATAATTGCACGGAAAATCTGATCTCACATCCTCTCAGTGGCCACCTACAGGGCAGCAAGCAGCAGTGTGAATCCATTAGAATCAGTTCGTTCTTGAGAGTTAGATAGTAAGTCAGTGAGTAAACAGAAGAAATGAGCAATAAAGGCAGATGCCTGACGCAGATAAGCAATCTGCAGCTGGAAGTAACAACATAGAAAGAAGGAAGGCAAGAGAAGAAAGGAATAAAACAGGCTAGTTCTTATTATGAAAGATAACAGTCCGTGGCTCACAGACAGCATCTGAATTAAGCAGAGCCTCTGCTGAAGAGTCAGGATGGTGGTGCTGGGACACAGAGACACGGGAACCACAGGACACAGCATCCAGGCTGAAGTTTAAAGAGATACAGGAAATGCTCAGGCTTTGAGCAAGGTTTATGTAATGAAACAAAATAGTGGGGACAAAAGCACTTAGGCTCTTTCAAGCCTAAATAAATGGGATTTTTGATAAAATGGAGGAAATTTTAAAAGGACGGGTTAAAGAAAGAGATGCTTTAACAGCAGAAATTTTAAATCTCTTTCATCTGTAGAGTGTCCAAGTCTGAGACATGAGTGAACACAAAATATTATCCGAGGTGTCTTTCATCTGAAAAAAAAAAAAGGAGGCAATGAAAACAACATAGCACTACGTTTCTAGGTGTGAAATTTCATGGCACAATTTATGGGAGGAGAGCGGCAGACTGATGGTGATAAGAAAACATACTCCACATAAACAGTAAGCTGTTCTGATGATGTCATTCTTGTGCTTAAAATCTGCACAGAACCCCAACCAAATGGGCTTCGAAGCACTTGCCGAGGGGGCTCAGCCTTCTAACACTACGTCATCTCTACCTAATAACTACTTTACTCATTACTGCCCAACAAGGTTCCCAGTGGAGAGCTAATGTTACAGAATATCTACTACGTAGCACGTAAGGGCTGCACAAATGCTAATTCCCTTACTTTCCAATCTCCCTTCCTAGGAGTCCTATTATTCTGCACACATCAAACTGTGAGCATTCTGTGCTCATAATAGTTCTGGGTATACAGTATTTTCATATGTGTTCCTTGAAATGTCTATATGTCTTATTTTGAATCTGGCAAACTCCAACTGACCATAGTAGATCATCATCAATGATCAGTCTTCTTTTCATCCTGCCAGGAAAAAATTATTACTACTTGTTGGCTTCCTCCATAGCATTCTTGACTCTAGTGGTAGAATCTTTTTATTTTCCAAAAACTTCAAGTTCACTGAGGGCAACAAATATGTCCAGTTATTCTACAAATATCCAAAATTCAGCACAATTGATCATCCACTCTGTCACCAAACACTGATCAAAGAACTCCAGTCTATTGTGAGGGGACACATAAATAAATATGGTTAACAGCTTCAGAAGGGTGTCACGGGGTCTGTAATTTCTCCTTAATGCTATTCTGGATTGTTTGCACATGTGGAATGAGGATTTTGTAAAAATTTTTAAAAAACCAATATGTCATTTTCACTCGGAAAAAAATCATTAGTATAGTATTAGGATTCTATATAAGGAATAATTGCTACTGCCATAGAACCCTAGCAAGGGTCCAAAAAGGGACTAGGATTAGGTGAATGGATTCTGGTCCCCACTGCCTTGACATTAACCAGTTTCAGGATTTGGGCAAGATATTTCACATCACAGGTGCTGGTTTCCTTGTTTGTAAAATATTAAGGTTGATCTAAAATTGTACTTTTCAAGATATTCCCCAAGAAATGCCTCAGGTTGGGAAGAAGGGAATATCAATGAACTGGGTCGCCATTTACCCACTTCTGCTTCTCGACCAGATGTTTCACTTTTACTGTGCTTGTGTTTTGTTTCTACTTACACTGTCCTTGGAAGTGAAATTTCCATAGCTAAAAGTGTTTCAACTCTCATATCATTCTTAGTCCTAAGATTCTGTAAGTGTACAGGCCAATGACTTGTGTTCTTCTCAACAAGTCTCACCTAAGGAGGGAAGAGAGCAATGCTGACCTCAGCGAGGGGCGCTGCTGTGGGAATCCATATGTTCCTCCAAAATTCACATAGTTCTTAAATCCTCAAGAGATGGTGTGAAGGGGTGAGTTCTTTGGTGAAGTGGTTCAGTCAGAAAGACCCAGAGACACGGCAGCAGTTTACCAGGAACATCAGTCAAGACATAAAGGGCCCTCCTGTCCCAGTGGTAATCTGTGGTGTTTAGCAGCCCTTGAGATTGGGCTCCATGTGAACTTCCATGGCCCTGTCCTGGTGACTCCATCTTGCTCTTTACTTCCACTCTGGGCTTCTTGAGCACATATTCCTGGTGAGAAATACCTGACTGATTCAATATAAAGGGTTGTGATTGGCTAGTGGATGAAGGGTTTTGATTGGCTGGTGTTTTGCAGTTTCCAGGGTCTAATCATTGTAGTCAAGGCAACAGGATCAGATGGCACAATGCATGGTATCTCATACATAATGAGTAGCTAAGGTTGCTTTGTCCTGAAAAATCTGCAAGTGTGTGAGGTACCTAGTATTTAATAATCTGCCTAGTGCACTTGTACAGCTGGCTTTCATCAAATGACTAGAATACTATTTATATTTTAATACAAAAATTCCCAGGGTCCCAGGATTTCAGTTATTAAGTATAGGCTGAAATAAATGTCTTGTTTGATTAAAGAGCAAACTATCTGTTGCAATGTCTTGAAGATTCTGAGTCTGTAGAATGACTCTGGTGAAGATGATAACAATACAAGGTATTAAGAACAAAGTATCAAAATAAAATTGTCAGCTTCAGTATAATAAATGAGGGTATCCAATTGCAAATCCAAGCCTTTGGGAAAGCAAAAGTGATTTACAGCATTCATATTAAGTGTAAACCGCTGCTTAATCCTGTAACATCTGGAAGGGTGTGAAAGTAATATTCCTTACCAGAAAGAAAATATTATTATGTCACCAGGCCGCACATACAGAAAGGCCAAATTAAGCCCTCACACAGGTGTTTGCTCTTCATAGTCCCCTCCCAACCTGTAGAGGCCACATCAGAGGGGCATTCAGTAATCTTGTCTACTCTGTTTTGATCCTTTCTGGCTCAGCCCCACCTTAGCTGATCACTTTGGTTTTCTCCTCAGTAAGGCTGCAGGGGCAGTATCTGTCCTCCAGGACAGGATCCTCGGTCCTTTGGGGACCCACCAATCTACCCCTCCCTTCCTGCATACCGATCGCCTTTACAGCACACACTCCACTCCCGCCTCACCACCACCACCAAAACACCCTCCAGAGCTGCAGGGGGAAGAGGGAAAAGGAAAGAAGGGAAAAGTAAAGCCTGCCTTGGTCTTGGTGAAAATGAATGGAGACTAGAATCTGCAAGACCCTGGCATTACAACTGCTGCTTTCGCGTTAAATTAGCTTCCTACTCCCTCGTGCACCTGTAATTTCCATTAAAGTTGACTCAGTCCCAAACGGGAAAGGACAAATCTTATTACATTACAGGGCTTTCTATCTAGGCATGACACAGGAGCTACTCCAACCGCATCTGGAATTATTTTAAGTTTAAGAAATACCGTCCACTTGGGAAATTGCTACAGTTTTACATATATTGGTATAAATTTTAGTCGAAGTGAACATATATTGGCCTTTCTGTATTTGTGATTTGGTGACATACTGCCTTTACTTGGTGAGTTTTGTATCTAACGACATTTGGATAATAGTAGAAGCTTATAAAATTAGTTTGTAGCTTAAAAGGAAAGAAATTTACACAAAGCTACATGGAAAAGTATAATATTAAAATTCACACATTTTCCAAATCTACCCCTGAACAAAAAACCTAATGGAACGATGCTGATTTTAGTTTTTTCAGTGAAAAATATTTAGAAATCAAGATAGTTAATGGGGCAAAGGTTATTTTTCTTTAATATGAGAAGTGAATTCAAAATATATATGAGACCAGAATCATTTTTACAGAAATAACCTTTATTAGCATAGTCACTGAGGCTTTTAGTGTGAAGCTTGACGTGTACTAATTATACTTACCATGATTGACCTGTTAGCTTTAATTGGGTAGTTAATTACATTCCATTATTAACATCTTTGACTACAAATCCAATCCAGGTTTCCTATTATCAACCATCACGATGGCCTGTCGATCCCAACCCCAAAGCGTCTTTATTTCTATGACTAACACCACCCCTTGCAGCTTCTTGCGCTCAGATGACTGGCAGGCCTCTCTCACCGGCCTCCTGCTCTCCCACTCTGTCCCCTCAAGGAAGGGGCCTTGAGCGCACACGGGTGAAGTGAAGGCAGCCTTCTCTGTGTCTTCATGGGCCCTCTGCCCTCGCCTCGCCTGCGTCCCTGCTGCTCACTGAGGCTCCCCTGCGTCCTCTGACTCAGGGCCCTCTGTCCAGAATCTTCTTCCCTTACCACTTTACCTAAGTAACTTCAGGCACCAAGTCTCAGCCCACAGACCTGTTTCTCCAAGACACCTGCCCTGACTTCCTTACATACCCAAGTCAAATGCCCTGCCTGTTTCCTCTGGCAGCCCTGGAGATCGAACCTGGCCCCACACATGCTAGGCCAGCTATCCTGAATTAGCACTGTATGACTGTCCTTCCTTGCTCGTCACACTGTTTCTTGATTTGGTAATTATTTGTTTAGTTTTTCCTCTACCTTACTAGAAGATGAGTGAAGAGAGGCTTCATGTCTGTGTTTTTCTCCCTTTAGGACCTTGAAGGGTACTTGGCACATACCTGGTATACAATAAGTATGTGGTACCCACTAAGTAAGGAAATAGCCAAGCAGATATGTGGGCACATTTGATATATGGCTTAGAATGTATATACAGATTTATCATTATGACATAAGTCCAGTTACTTTAACCAGAGAAAACTTTCCAAAACTCAATCTGAATTTTAGTGTTGTTGGGATGATGAACTATTAAGTTGTTTTAACTAAATGTTTAGTTTTTCATGCTGTGAATACTAAATGATTAGACTATGTGTATCAACCCCAAATCCCTATGCCATTCTTTCTACTCTCCAAAGCTAAAAAAAAAAAAAAATGTATTGGCCAATGACTTTGATAATTCTAAGTTTGTTTGTTTGTTTGTTTGTTTGTTTGTTTTTGAGACAGGGTCTCGCTTTGTAGTTCAGGCTGGCTCTGAGCTCACTATGTAGCCCAGGCAAGCCGTCGTGAACTCAGCAATCCTCTTGTCTCTGCCTCCCAAGTGCTGGGATGACAGGCGTGAGCCACCACGCCCGGCATTGTGGTATGCGGCGTTGATTGCTGGTGGGCGTGAGTCTCCACGCCCAGCATTCTATGTGGTTTCCGGGGATCGAACTCAGGACCTTGCACTTGCGAGGCAGGCGCTGGAACCACTGAGCTAACCCTCCGGCCCGGTAATTCTAAGTTTTAGCTTTGATTTTTCTAAGTTTAAAAGAGTAAGCAGGGCCAGGGATTTAGCTCAGTGACACAGCAGCTGCCTGGCAAGGATGAGGTTCTGAGTTCAATCCCTGATACCACAAAAAAGTATGCAAAATACTGCAAAATAACCCAAAATCTTAAAGTGGAAAGTATCATTAATGGTAACTACAGAAGAAATAGTAAGAACTTAAGAAAACTGGGAGCATTGTGCTCTACTTTAAGATCCCTGTGTGGTTTCTCAGAACTCATATTTCTACCTCAATAAAAATTGTTTTCTGTGAATATTTTTCCCTTGCCTAGACCTCGCACAGGTTTAAGTTTGGCAAAGACTTGAATAGTTAACAATAATGGCCAGACGCATTTGATTCTAAATTCATAATCCTCAGTGTGTTTGGGGAAACAATCATATGTGAACAATCTGGAAGGAAAAAATCTTATAGTAGCATGGAACAGAAGTGGAATTAACTCCTTAATTCTCCAAAGACATTCCCCTCCTGTGTACTAAGCAGCTACAAATAGCTTAACTATTTAGATAGAAATATTTTGCCTAGGTGAGACATTAGCAAGTAGATACTTGGGTGATGGAAAAGTATTCTTTTTTTTTTTTTTTGAGACAGGACCTTGCTTTGTAATTCTGGCTGCCCCTGAGCTCACTATTTAGCCCAGGCAAACCTCAAACTCACAGCAATCCTCCTGCCTCTGCCTCTCAAGTACTATGATTAGAGGTGTGAGCCACCACACCCAGAATTGTAGTATATAGTACTAATTGCTGGTGGGCATGAGTCACTATGCCCAGTATTGTTGTATGTGGTTACCAGGGATTGAACTCCAGACCTTGTGCTTGCGAGGCAGGTGCCAGAACCACTAAGCTAAATCTCTGGCCCAGAAAAAGTATTCTTAAATCTCACTGATGATCTATGAGCACTTTGTTTCTTGCTCACAGCTTTTCCATATCAAATATGGTGGTATAGTGTAGGCGTTGAATGTTTGTTGACAAATAAAATGTGTATGCAGGTGTATATTCAAAAGCTTGATTAATATACAAATCACAAATCTTTCATTTTTGGAAATTAATAATTAATTCAGTTAATCTTCATGGCTAAACAGCAAGTATATCTGTGGGACATGTGTTAGAACAGACACCTATTCCATTTGAAGAAATTCTTTTCAGTGGGTTTTTAGTGTTGGATGGACCAGAATAAATACATGATTACTTGTGAATTTTTAATAGGAAGTTGAGTCAAGTCTTTAAATTCAGCTTATAGATATTAATCCTTTATTTATAAATTGAATCCTTAGGTGATAAGACAAAAACAATAGCTCTCACTTATCTCAGTCATAAATCTGATTGTTCAATTTATTTCATTTATTTATTTTTAAAGTACCAGATATGCAGTGATATAATTTGCACACATACACACACAACCACACTACTTGCTTAAGAAGCAAAGTATTACAGGTGCTTTTGGAGTTCTTAGACAACTTCTCCCAAAGTGAATTATATTCTATAAATATACACAAACAGTATAAATTCATATATTTATGTGAATATGTAAACTTCCTATAAATTGTATCACCTGTGACTGGTCACTTAATAAAACCAATTTAGGCATCAAGTTTCAGATGTTTCTGTAGCTTGTCTTTCTGTTCTTTTTCAAAACATTGAAACAATTAAGTGATAGTATATATTTTTACATTTTTAGGTAGTTAAATTTATAAGTCTTTCCCTTCCTAGTTTGTACTTTTTGTGTCTTTTTTTTTTTTTTTGAGACAGAGTCTCACTCTGTAGTTCAGGCCGTCCCTGACCTCACTATGTAGCCCGAGCAAGCCTCAAACTCAGCAATCCTCCTGCCCCTGCCAGCACTGTGGTATGTGGTACTGATTGCTGGTGAGCATGAGTCATCATTCCCGGTACTGATGTATGTGGTTACTGGGGATTGAACCAGGGACCTTGCACTTGCTAGGTAGGCTCTGGAACCACTGAGCTAAATCTCCCAGCTCTTTGTGTCTTCATAAAGCTCATAAAGATATTCTCCTACATGTTAAAATGCTGTTGCCATTCATATCTTTTAATTCTTGAGGTAATTAAATTGTATCCATCAACATAGCTCTTCCAGGGAGCACCCAAGTAGTTGGTTAAAAATGCTGTTTCTGTGCTCGCTTCGGCAGCACATATACTAAAAATGCTGTTTCTGCAAAAATGAGCATGTGAAATGAAAAAACACTTCTTAGAGGCAGATGTAAAAGGAGCCAAGAAGCATATGAAGAAATGTTCAACATCACTGGTCATTTTAGAGATGCAGATGAAAACAACGCTGAGATTTCATCTAACTCCACAAAGAATGGCTGCTATTGCAAAATCAACCAGCAATAAGAAAGAATCAACAAATGGGATCTCATCCTACTTAAAAAGAAATCACTGGCACTGCCACAAGACAATCAACAACATGAGAAAAGTCTTTACTAGCTGTTTGTCAGACAAAGGACTATTATCTACAATATATAAAGAACTTAAACAAATCAGTATCCCCAAGTTTAAAGACTCAGTTCAAACATGGAAATCTGAAATGAACAGACACTTCTCAGAGGCAGAAGTCAAAGCAGCCAAGAAGCATATGAAGAAATGTTCAACATCACTGGCCATTCGAGAGATGCAAATGAAAACAACACTGAGATTCCATCTAACTCCACAAAGAATGGCTGCTATTGCAAACTCACCCAACAATAAATGCTGGCGAGGCTGTGGGGAGAAAGGAATCCTTCTCCACTGTTGGTGGGATTGTAGACTTGTGCAACCATTATGGAGATCTGTGTGGAGATTCCTCAGAAAACTAAGACTAGAGTTCCCATTCGACCCTGCTATTCCCCTGCTAGGAATATACCCAAAGGAATTTTTAAAATCACATTGGAAAGACAGATGTACATCCTTGTTCATAGCATTTCAGTTCATGGTAGCCCAATCTTGGAAACAACCCAAATACCAATCAACTGGAGACTGGATAAAAAAGATGTGGGTTTCTTTTTAAAAGGAGTATTACTCTGCCATAAAGAATGGCAAGATTCATTCATTTATGTGCAAATGGATACACCTCGAGGACACACTAATAAGTGAAACAGATTACAGATATGTAAATACCGGATCTTTTCTTTGATATGAGCACCTGTAAATGTAAATGACTTCTAGAATGTATAACAGTTTATGTAAAATGGCAATTTCCAAAGAGAATTTGGTGTGAGAATGTAATGAAGGGAAGGAATAAATATGATTTAGAAAGAAAATAAAAGACCATGTATATAGGGGGTGGGTGGGTAGGGATGTGGGTAAAAATGAGAATTAACTTGTGTCGTATACTGATACAAATTCCCCAACGTTGTGCATGATTGTGAGCTGTATATAAATGTACCAATAAAGAATTCAATTTAAAAAATCAACAAGCAATAAATGCTGGCGAGGCTGTGGGGAGAAAGGAACCCTTCTCCACTGTTGGGATTGTAGACGTGTACAACCATTGTGGAGATCAGTGTGGAGATTTCTCAGAAAACTAGGACAAGGGGTCCCATTTGATCCTGCTATTCCCCTGCTAGGAATATACTCGAAGGAATTAAAAGAATCATATCGCAAGACATATGTGCACTCATGTTCATAGAAGCTCAGTTTGTGATAGCTAAATCTTGGAAACAACCCAGATGCCCATCAACTGGAAACTGGATAAAGAAGGTGTAGTTTTTTTTATGAAATGGAGCATTACTCTGCCCCAAAGAATAATAAGTTTCATTCATTTATGCAAATGGACATACCTTGAGGACACAGTCATAAGTGAAATAAACAGATCACAGGTATGTAAATACTATATATTTTCTCTGGTATGAGAACCCATAGATGCAATTGAGTTCTAGAGTGTATGATAGATTTTGTGAAATAGGAAATATTAAAAGGGGATGTGGTAGGGGAAAGTAATGAGGAGAAAGAATAAATATGATTTGAAAAGAAACCACATGTATATAGGGGGTGAGGGGTTGGGGGCTGGGTAGGAATATGGGTAAAAATGAGAATTAACTCGTGTCATATACTAGTACAAATTCCCCAATGTTAAGTGTGCTTGTGACCTGTCTATAAAATGAACCAATAAAGAATTCAATTTCAAAAAGTGCTGTTTCTGTGAGGGTGAGTATTTATGAATGAGAGAACTGCTTAATGAATAAATTTGAGCAAAGCAGACTGCCATGCTTATTCCAGATGGGCCTTGTTGAATCAGGTGAATAAAGTAAAATAGAACCAAAAGACCAACCTTCCCTAAATGTGGGGAGGAGTTTCCCCAGCTAATGGCCTGTAGGTTTCCAAGGGTGACCTGTACACCAGCTCTCTAAACTAACCAAGAAAGAGGGAGAAGGAGAGGGAAACATGAGGAAAGAGGGAAAGACCTGAGGGAGAGGAGCTCCAGACTCCCTCTGGATACCCAAATTCTGTATACATATCCTTCATATATTAGTTTAAATCATCTGTATATTACTATAATACCGAATGCTGTGTGACTAGATGTTACAATATATACTTCAGGAAATTATGACAGGAAAAAATCTCTATGTGTTTGGTAGCAGTATAGCCATTATGTATGTATACCCTGTGGGTGTTTCCCTAGAGAAACTTAATACAGTATCTCCAGAAATAACTCTATAATATATGGGAGGGAAGGATTCAGTATTACATTTGGAGAAAAGGACAATCAAAGTGTAATCACCATTCATTAAACAGTGCTCCCTTTACCCACTCAACCTGGATTGTGGCTTCTGTTGTAATCGGTCACATGCACACATAAGGTCTTAATTGTCATAGCTTTAAAATGAGTCTTGAACAAACTCTCAACCCCTCTTTTCTTCTGGGTACTCAAAGCTCTTTACTTTTTTTACATGTAAGTTTTATAATCACCCTATGAAACCTATAAAAAAAGTCTACTTATAATCTCATTGCATTTTATTAATTGAGAGAGATGGCATGTTGTTATTGTTTTGCTGTTTCGACTAAAACATTCTTACACATATGTTTGTCAGCTTTTGTTACTATGACAAAATACGAGCGTGACTTTCTCCACTGAGCCCCTTCTCCATAGTTTCTACCTTCTCCTGATAGTCCATTCAGTTAAACCTGTTCACAGATTAATTGACTTATGTCATCAGAAGCCATAACTCCTATACATATCCTGGATATTTCATAGCCAAACCATAATAACATGTTTTGTTTTGGTTCTTGTCTTTTGTGGTACCAAGGGTCAAATGCAGGACCTTGCACTCGCCAGGCAGGCATGGAGCCACTGAGCTAAATTCCCACCTGCCCCAACACATGTACACATGGTTTTAGGTTTTTGGTTTTTTTGAGGGAGTGGATACCAGGGGTCAAACACATGACCTTGTACTTGCAAGGCAGGTACTGGAACCACTGAATTGAATTCCTACCTACCCCAACACATGTTTTTGGTATTTAGTCATGAGGCTATTTGTTTTCCTTTTGTTCTGAGCTTTCATCTGTGGCTAGTGTATAATTGCTGACTTCTTAAAAATTGATTCTGAGTTAAATGACCTTACTGAGCTGAACACACTGATTACATCTGCTAATTTGCCTGTTGCTATCTCTTGGATTTTCTTTGCAGACATTTCTGACTAATGCCAGAGATTAGTTTGTTTTATTTTACTTTCCTTCATTGTTTCTCACAGAAGTTGAAAGATAAGCAACACGAGAAGACATTCTTACTGCACACTTGATTTGAAGAGGAATTCTTCAGTGTTTTCATCATTAAGTATGCTGTTGCTCTAGGCTTTTTCAACATCTTCCATCAAATTAAGGATCCTTCTTTTTTCTGTACTAGTTTGTTAAATATTTTTAACAGGTTCTCATTTTATAAACGGCCTCTTCCTGCATTTATGGAAAGCACGTTATGTACAGGAATGCACGTTGTTTTTCTTCATCATTAGTTTTGTTTTTACAGTGAGCATAATATCATCCCTGGAGAAAAGTTTATAAACCTTATGGTAAGATTTAAAGGATCGCTATAAAATGGACAACTGTGTGAGCCCAGTCCACTGGAAAGCAAGGTGGATTTTGAGTGTAAAAGTTCTCTGTGAACTTCTGTTCCTCCTTCCCTCTGCTGTGTACTTACAAGCAACACAATCCTGATGAACATGAGCAGTTCCCTGCACGTTTTCAGTTTATCGCCTTTGGATGGGCCCACAAATAAGTAGTTCTGGCTACCTTCAATTTATTTTATCACCCATTGTTTTTGCATGAGGCTTTACTTTGCTCATTTTCATTGCGTTTGAAGACACTTTCTTCCAGCTACGTGTGGTGGGACATCTGTGATCCTAGTGTTTGGGAGGCTGAGCCAGGAGGAACACTTTGAGTTTGACATCAACCTGAGCAACATAGTAAGGTTCACAGCCACCCTGAGTGACATAGAGAGACCCTGTACCCCCCATAAAAAGACATTTTCTTCCAATACTATCAGCTAGATTTCTTTAAAAATCATCAGCGCACACTAAATTTTATTTCTTTTTTCTATTTCCCAGAGTAACATTTCAACACTGCTATAGTATTTTATTTGAAAAAGTCGCTAGCACACTTAGGCAAAGAGGGTTATACAGGGCATTGATACCGAGAAGTAGGGACCTCTAAAAGTCATCTTAGAGACAACCTGCCACATCTACAAAAAAGTAATAAACAATGGTGAAATTTAGACTGGCTTATGTTGGTTTACAACAGGTAAAAATCATAGGACTGGGGATGCAGCTCCATGGTAGAACATGTGCTTAGCATGTACAAGGCTCTAGGTCCAATCCCCAATACCACAAAAATACATAAATGGTTAACAACAATAGACTACATCCATAGAAGATTTACTATGAACTATGCATTGTTACCAGCATTTTATTTGCATAGTCACATTTAACCATTGTGAAGTAGGGTTTAGAGGAGGGGGTGGTTACTGGGGATTAAATCCAGAAAGCACTGAGCTACATCCACAGTGCTTTTAAAACATGTATTTTTATTTTGACACGGGGGTCTCTTTAAGTTGCCCAGGCCTCCCTTGAAGTCCTTGTACTTCCTGAGTTGCAGGGATGATGGTCAGGAGCCACCATGTCCAGCAAAAGTAGATAATATGCTTCTCTTTCCTGGTTATAGTAGTGTGTTTTTATTCTTTGCAGTGCTGGTAACTGAACCCAGGGCCTCATGCAATGCTGGGCCAAGTACTCTTACCACTCAGCTCTACTCTGGCCCAGTAATAATTTAGTAGCCATGTAATGTCATTTTTATTAATGTATTATTTATATGTTGTTATGACTCAATTTTATGTTTTTTTCTTTTTAATAATTAATGATCCACTACTAAGCACTGCTATGTATAACACTGGCTGCTGTGACTGAGCTATACTTTTTAAATAAATACTCTGAGGACAAATTATGGAATAATTAGAACTATTGTTACATATTACCTTATTATATATATATATATATATTTTTTTTTTTTTTTTTTTTTTAAGACAGGGTCTCGCTTTGTAGTTCAGGCTGGCCCTGAGCTCACTATGTAGCCCAGGCAAGCTTCAAACTCAGCAATCCTCCTGTCTCTGCCTCCCGAGTGCTGGGATTACAGGCGAGGGCCACCACGCCCAGCACTGTGGTATATGGTATTGACTGTTGGTGAGCGTGAGTCTCCATGCCCAGCATCATATGTGGTTACCAGGGACTGAATTCAGGACCTTGCGCTTGCGAGGCAGGCACCAGAACCACTGGGCTAACCCTCCAGCCCACCTTATTATATTTTTTTTAAAAATCTATATCACTTTACAATCCAAAAAGTACTATCATTGTTTAAAATGTTAATGTAAAAAACAAAAGCCTCAATTTGCCTTCATAAATATTTACATAATCTCAAATATATAGATTTGTGCACATTATTGGTACTTTCATGGCAGGCATTTTAATTTTTGTATAACCATTACCTGCTTTCCCTATGTTAAATGACCATTTTGCCTTCATTTAACTTTTTAAATTTTAGCACCCAGTACATTAGATTACATTTACACATTTTCTTTGTGGTTTGGTGATTATGAACTGCTTGTATGACTTAAAAAACAAAAAGGATTCAGTTGGTGTTTCCATGTGCAGCATTTGCATTGATTTGAATGAACAACTCATAATGACATAATGTCAGCTATTTGAAAGACTTCTGGGAATGGTAGAATAAATACTCCCAAAGGCTATGAAGGATTTTCATGCTTCCAAAAGTTCTTTTGATGAAGCTGCTTTATTAACTATGCTTAAAATATTTAAAGGCAGAATAAAATAGAATGGTTTTTAAAGCTATCATTCAAAAAGCAAAGTCAAAGAACAAAACAGTTTCATTTCCCATGGCTGCACACTTTTAAAGAAAGATTCCAATTCTCCTGAGCACAAAATGCAAATAACATAGACAGTGGATGTAAAATGTAATTGATTGCAATGTTTGCAGGAAAACATAAATCAGGAGGCTGGCAAAACAATGGCCAGACACAAGAAAAGAGAGAAAAAGAGTGGGAGGAAGGAATTTTGGCATAAGAATGATGAAGAGAGATGATGATTTGTTAAAGAAATCAAGGACCTCTCATTTAAATAATTCTATTATCCCACTGGTTGCAGAACCTAGAGATGTAAACAACCTATCTGAGTGAGAAACCCCCACAGATGAACAAGCTCACAGTAGAAAGTTTTTTTATAATTAAATGTGCTTCTTTCTCACTGGTACTATAAAACAAAAAGTGAGAGCTAAAGGAGTACTCTGAAAGAGGAGAAAATGTTCCCTAAGCTTCATGTCCTACTCTGGCTAAAAAAGCAGTTCTTGACAATTCTATCTTTCCATGCAGGCTGACTCACTCTGTAGAAATATGGTGGAGATGTACCCAGCACATGCCTCTTTCTATTGGGATGAATGTATCATTTTTTTTTCTTTTTTGTTTTTTGAGACAGTCTTACTATGTAGCCCAGGCAGGCCTTGAACTCCAGCAAACTCCTTCTTGGGCCTCCCGAGTGCTGGGTTACAGAGTGCATGAGCATGACCTCTTTGCTTTGTTTTCTTTAATGTGGTGGAGTTCATTAATTGATTTCTCCATTGTCACATCAGCTTTTCATTCTTGGATGAACCCAAGTTGGTCATTGTTCCCATATATTAGTTGTCTTTGTTCCACAGAAACTTACCTCCAAATGTATCAGCTTACATTACAAATAGTTTTGATCTCATATACTTTTGTGGGTCAGGGATCCAGGAGAAGCTAAAGGTCATTCCGGATCAGGAGGGTCTCGTAGTAAGTGCTAGTCAAGATGTCAGCCAAGGCCACAGTCGCTTTAAGAGTTAAGTGAGCTAGAGGATCACCTGGCAAATTCGTGGTGGCACAGGCATTGGCAGGAAGCTCCAGTCAGTCCCCATGTGGTCCTCTCTTTAGCACGCTCGTGACAGGGGTGCTGGCTTCCTGGAAACTGTATGATCTGAAAGAAAAATCGATAAATCTAGAAGCCACCATGTCTTTAATAACATCACATCACATCATGTGTACTGAATTCCATTGGTCCCAAACCTCCATCTGAGAGAGGGAAGAGTACCCAGGGGATGATCACAAGGGACCGTGTTAGAGGCTGGCCACCACATACTGTTTACCATCTGTATTGGTGGATTCAGTTCATTGCTATACTGTTCCAATTTTTCTTTCTATAGTCTTGTTAATAAGTTTATACTAGCCTCCTAAAGAGAAATCAATAGTGTCTTTTTTTTCTATTCTAGGAGTTTGTACATACTATGAGAATAGATCAGAATTATGAGTTCTTTTTTAGAATTCAGTGTGAAGTCATCTAAGGACAAATTGTCCTTAATTCAATTTCTTCAATGTATTGAAAGATCATTTGGTTTTAAAAATCATTCTACTTTTTCCTTCTTGAGGTAATTTGTATAAATTGTACTTTGAAATGTAGATGAAATCTACATTTTAAAATTCTGTGATGTTAAATTATTTTAATGACCTCTTAATTATTACTTTAATATTTTGAGCTTTTATGTTAATGTCTTTTCTTTCCTGATATTTGTTATTTATGCTGTCACTCTTCTTTTCTTCCTACAAATGTATT
>PVIC010011138.1:0-41942 GCA_004025085.1 Thryonomys swinderianus
CAGAGGTGCTGGCGTAAACCAGAATCTACTGAGACATTTCTCAGTGTTTCCCCATCTTTAAGAGCAGAATGACTCCATCTTATTTTAGTCCCTTGGGGCTGGTATACCGAAGTACACTGTGCTGTGTAACATAATTATCATAATTTCCCTACAATCGTGGAAGCTGGAAAGTCCCAGAACAAGCACCCACTGCCTGGATGCCGAGAAGTTCCTGGAAGTTCGGAGGACTTCAGCGCAAACCCTAACTTCCGTTCGCTGGACCCACTCGATCTACAGGCTTTAGAACTTCCGGCTGCAGCACAGGCTGGCAAAGGAGCTTTCAGCGCGTGGCTTTGGGGGTCAATTAAGATCAGACTCTGACCCCTCCCAAATAACCCACGGGTTGACACCATCACTTGACACCTTAATCATGAGGATTAAGTTTCAATGCACTAATTTTGAAATAACACATACATCCAGGCCATAACATATGAGCTCAGGGGTGCCCACATATGCATACACAGACACACAGGTTTTTCCTCACTACAGGTTTTAGAAAAAGCTGAGGACTCCAGCGGCCTCACAGTAATCATGAAGTACAAGTGAGAAAGTTCTGTTTTTGTAACCCACTAACAGCTTGAATAGTTTATTATTAAGGTATACTCTGATCTCTAATACTGTACCACCCAATAAAGTGTTGATATCAACTGAGAAATTCGTATCATAAGTCCTGCATGATTGGTAATTCTTTTCAGAAATCTGCCCAAGAATTCCATACTGTAAATCCAACATGATTAGTGGTTTTCAGAAATCTGTCCTTCCTTCTCTAAGTCCTGAAATAGTCCATCATCTCCTAGGACTATTCCCTCAGAATACTGAATTGATTAGTTATTTCAGAGAGAACATAAGACTCCACAGCAACCTAGGATAATCTTACTCAAATATTTACATGCTTTACAATTTAGACATGCTCAAATATTTACATGCTTTACATTTTTTAAGACATGCATCATTTCTATAGAATATCCCCATCTATATTACTAAAAACAAGCAAGTCTTGTTTATCCTGGAATCTCAGGTGGCCTGGACTTTAGCCTGTCCACCATCTTTGCATTTGCGGCCTCACAGCCGTCAGCCTTCGGCGCTGTGCGAAGCACACGAAGTGATACATTTCCCAGCCTGTTGCTATTTCTTGCACACTTCCCGTCCCTGTCCATCCTTTTCCAATATCTTGAAGCTTTCATTTCACCTTGTTACAAACACCTAGAAGGCGCAAGCGGTGTCTGGCATTCCCTTCCTCTCACGTGGGATTCCTGCGGTTCCCCCTGCGCCCCTGCAGATCCGGGGCCCGCGCGCCTCTCCTGAGTGCCGCCTCTGGGCCCGGCCCCTGCCCTGGAACCCACGAAAGACAGCGCTGTGACCAGTGAACGGGAGGCCCCGCGCTGTGCTCCCTGAGCTCGATCGATGCTCTGCACGCTGGGAGGCTGTTGCATTGAAGACAACAGCTGAATAGCACCAAGAACAGTGACGTGACGCTAGGTAAGCCTTGCAATCATGTTTTAATACGATAATTACATGGAAGGACCTGAAAACTTCAAAATAGGAAATCATATGTCCACAGTCGTGTAAAAACAGACCCTGGGGGCTAGTTTAATCCCTCGCTTCTGGATTAGCGCTCGCGCCCTTGATCATGGCTTCCGCGCCCCTGCCCCGCGCGGAGCTGAGGAGCGGCCACAGCGGAGCTGCCCTCCCCGAGGGAGGCGCTCAGGTCTCACCCTAACGGGCTTGGTCAGTTACCCAACTGATCTCTGGAGAGTCTCCAGCGTATCTGGGCCCCAGGGGCTGACAGTGTGTCCGTCTGTAAGTTTAAATGATAGCTTAGCGTGTTTGCAGAATCCCTTGGACACCCCCAGAAACTGGGACGTGCCATGTGTCAGCCAACAGGGACACGGCGCTGGCTGAAGAATATTTTAATAAGAACAACTCTGCGCAGGCTTTTGAGTGATAAATAATTTAAACACACTGGATTTCACAACTTCAAAATATTTTTATCTAGAATTTTAGATGCTAAAATACTTGTCAGAAAACAATTTAAAGCAAAATGTATCTCACATTCAGCTTTCCACATGACAAAGATTTCCAAACTCATTCCTTATGAATCTGCATTTCAAATGTTAAACATCACACAATTAAAACTTGATTATATAAATACATATAGTGAACATATATACCAAATACAAATAAATAAAATAACACAGTCAAGGTATAAAATATTTTATGGTGACTGTAATAGCTTATATTAGTATATGTGCATCCACTTGTATCTTATTTAATAATTGGATTGAACTTAATAACTGCCTTACTAAATAAACTTTAGATGCATTTTCTTGTGAAATATGACTAAAGTTTTCATGAAATCCAAATTACTGTCAAATCATTTTATGGTTTTCAAATAATTTAACAAATATTGAAGCATTTCACAAACTTTTATATGCCTCTTTATCATAATTTAATCTTGTTAGTGATAATCATTACTATAAAATTTAGGGCATTTAATTCCTTATTTTTTTCTCCTGTGTTCTGTATGAGTTTGAATTTTGTTTAAATATAACCAAGCAAAAGATATTCTAGAAGATGTGACTAATTATATATATAATATATACACTGTGTCATCAAAAACCAGTTAATATATTAATATATATACCTGGAAATATGGGCTAGGATGTCCATGAAAAATAAGACACAAATAATTTATGGACATCAAGTCAATTCCTTAGCCATCAGATGATCATAAAACAAACTGAGAAAACCTCAGTGTCGCTTGCTTTTTTATTGCTTTCTTTTACCATTTTTTTCAATATCTAATCATATGAAGGTAAGATGAGCCAAAACAATGCAGAAATTAAATAACGAAATAATCTACAAGCACACAAAATCACTAAAAATGAAAGAAATGTTCTCCACAATATTAATACATAGATTCTTTCCCAGTGAAACACCGTAAAATGAAACTGACACTTCACATCGTAATGAAAATGGAACCGCCCGCCGTTCATCCTGAGGAGGGCGCACTCCCGGGACACGCAGGACTACGGAACCAGCGTCCTCCGAATGGCACAAGACACCGCCCTGCGGCGGCGGCAGCGCCCTGCAGATGCTCCCTGCAGCAGTCTTAGCCGCCGGTTGACCGCCGGTTGGGAGGCAGTTGCACGACAGGCACAGCATGAAATTTCCAGAAGTGGCTCAAGAGTGCAGCTAACTAGTGTCTTGAGACTCAGCGCGCTCAAAGCGAGAGATTTCCAAAACCCACCTGAGCTCCCAAGATGGTACGTCCTAGGGTGACGGTATGAGTGATGCCGGCATCGCACCAGGTACAGTTGAGAAAAGGGTCCATCTGAACCACAGACCAGGCAAGACTGGAAAATACACAGACATTCATTCATTTTTGCTTGGCTCATCAGACTGATATAAGTCATGCCGAGTTGTGGAAATTAACTTCCACACAAGTCATAACAAACCCGATAGTCTGAACCAAAGAAAAAGAGAAGAGGGCAACAGACCTCTGACCGTGGTATATAAGCAGCGATAAGACATAGGCCTAATTTTATTATCATACAATAATAATATGCTTGCATCATAGGTGAATTATATAGTGTATATGAGCTTGCCCTAAAAATATCAAGAAGAAAGAGCGCTGGGAGAAGAGACGTTATGCACAAATAATGATTTTAAAACTCTTAGGAAGACCAAGGAAAAAGTTGCAAAGTCACACTATGGAATGCAGACCGTAAAAAGTGGATCAAACCAATTAAAGAAATGCATGATCTAAGCTCACTGAAAGATGAGGGACAGAAAGGGAGTAATTTATATATAATTGGAAAATGATGTTTTGAGTAGACAATGTGAGACTAAAACAAGCAAACCAATAACTAATTAAATGCAGTATTCTATTCTCACAGGGTATGGGTTGACAATTCTGAAATTAACATTAAACAAATAAGCAAATGAATTGCTGATAAAGGAAGTGGTGTTCCGTGCTTTCAGAAAAAGACTAAAATATGTAAACTGGGGCAGAAGATTTGTTACCGTGAACCTATAGCAACGTACTGTATTTATACACAAGTAAATTCAAGTTTATTTTGATGTTCATACAGGTAGATATAGAAATATCATCACAGAGGAAGAGAATAGAATCACACCAAACAAGCCTGAAAGCCAGCACAGAAAGCGCTACATCCTGTGCTCCGTACGCAGTATCTAGGGCGTGGTGGTAACGGGGGAGTTGCGGGGGGCTGTGGCCCAGCCCTGTGGCCTCAGTGGCTGTACCCAGAACAGTGTCTCGTGGGTTCCACTTTCTTGCCATCTGCAGCTTCCCGGAGTCCAGTGTGTCGTTTGCCTTATTCACCGTGTACTGTGCTCTCATATTTCTCAAATTTTGAAATCTGGGTGGCGTCTCCCTCAACCCACAGCTCTTGCGTCCTACATCCACTAAAATCCCATCATGCCAGTTGCTGATGTCAATGGGAGAAGCAGCCGGGTCCCCGGGGGCCACAGCTGCAGTGGCCTCCGAGTGGCTCCTGGGTAGGGAACCACCAAAAGATGGCTTTATCCTAGTGCAGAATGCCTAACTTCTTGTTAATAGCAGCCCGTAGCCATAACTTCCACAGTCACAACTCCTTTTGCCCCGAATTTAGCAGCCACCTTTCTAGGATAAAACTGAAATTTTTCAAATTGTTTTCTCTACCTTTTGCCCAATTTCTTACTATAAATCTTGTGAAAAACAACCGGTAGTACAATGCTACCCGTTGGATATCTAAATACAAGTTTGGATTTCTTCTATCAAGATCAACTAATTCACCAACTTTAATCTCAGTCTCTGACAAAGCCTCCGGAATTGGGCAAAATGTAGACAGACTTTTGTGAGAGTGTAACAGGCACAGCTTCCAGTTCAACTGTCAAGTAGTCTTTTCCCAACTGGAAACTCTTGAGCCTGGGCTTCACTGTGCACTTTCGCGTCAGCAGTGTGGTCTTCTGAACTGGGACTGAGAATCCTCCATCAGGTTCCGCTTAAAGCCTTACGAGACGTCTCTGTGCTGCATCTCCAAATCTTTTCAAACTTCTCCTGCAAACCTGTTCAAAAGGCTGCTCAACCATATGGTCAAATATGACAGTAACATACCAAAAATATCAATCTCTGGTACCAAGTTTTCTGTATCAGTATACTTTCCAGTCACTGGGAAACAGAAGGTAACATCTACAACTGAGAGGAGAGAGACTTAATTTTCCAAGTTTATTTTAAAATTTATTTAAATAGCCGGGCGTGGTGGCTCATGCCTGTCATCCCAGCACTCGGGAGGCAGAGGCAGGAGGATTGCTGAGTTCAAAGCTTATCTGGGCTACATAGTGAGCTCAAAGCCGCCTGAACTACAAAGGAGACCCTGTCTCCAAAAAAAAAATTATTTAAATAACTAAAATGAAATAATTAATTATGTAAGTGCTGGAGACAACTGAAGTCAGCACATCCCAAACGTCTGGGGTTTTGGAACCCTTGTTCCAACACCAGAGAGAGAAAATTCTTGAGTTTTAGTTAATCAAAGATTAACTCAGAAGAAAGGAAATGTTGAATTTCTAGAGTTTGATTCCGTTCATTCCTAGTCACAAAAGAGGTTAACCTCAGTGCTAGTGTTAGACAGTTTAGCATCACCTGAACAGGTGCTCTTCAACCTGTCAGTTTTTGAAAACCATGTCATGACTGAAAAGGAGATAATCCTCCAAGTTAGTAAAGTTACAGATTAAGACAGAGCAGAGGAGGAAAGAAATGACTTGTCTGCAATCGATCTACCCCTTACAAGGGCATCAGGGGCTCTGATGATTGCAGTGATGTCTAAGAAATTCAGTGTTCATATGAGCTCACAGAGATCCCCTATTGTCATCGTTAGTAAAATTAACCTTAGAAGAAAATGAATACAGGATGAACCACGAGTTGGTATCCAGTGGGAAATCACTTCCTTGTGTATTTGACTAGAGATCAGCAACATGAAAGCAGAGTTGTATCACCGTAGTTTTATGACACACGGATTGTCCTGGAGAGGCCTGTGATGCAAACCCCATGAGATAGCGGAAGGACCTATTCCATGTATTTTGCTGCCAGCAAGAGTGAAAGGAGCATAAGCCAGTGACATTACCACCTGCTAGTCTAAGAGAAATCTTGGAGTCAGTTAAGACCCACTGGCAAGGTGACCAGCATGACATCTGAGCTATGGCATCAAAGATATGAAACCTTTCAAAGATATGGGCCTGTTCCAGAAGCAAGCGCAGACCCGCGGGGCAGGGACCCTCACAATATTTACCAGTTACGTGCAAGTGTCTGCTCAGCGCCGTATGTGACAAGAAAACACAGTCTCTAGTGATGCCACATTCAAAGCTGCTTCAGGGGGCACCAGAAAGTCTCAAGACCCTAAAAGCAGATCAGACAAAGCGTTAGACATGTGAGGAGGACAGTCCTCCTTGTCCCCTTGGGAGCCCTCAGGACAACAAAGCAAAAGATCTACCTGAAGAGGAGAGCAGAGCAGGGGCCGCCGGGCCAGGGTGAGTCCTGACACGATCGGCTGTCCTGCGGAGCTCCTGCTTTGGGACAAGCTGAAAGCGGACAAAAGAGACAGTGTGAACTGTGTCCCTGATGAGGGTGAACTCTGTGTCCCTCCTTCGGGAATGAAAGCAAACTTCAGTCACCTCTCAGGGAAATAAGAATGGAGACGGTAGGTAGGGAACCTTCTGTCCACATCTTCATTAGAGTATTTTCTGAGACTCGGAGAAGTTGACAGTTTGAGAGCTCAGAAAAATCTAATACTGAATTTCCCAGAGTCAAGGTGAACCCCGCCTGGAGGCTCACACCTGAGCAAGCCACTCATGCAGTGGAGACGTCTCGGGTGTGTGGTCAGCTCTCCATGGGCCCCGCCACGGAATCCGCAGTGATCCTGATGCTACCACACAAAACCCCAGCAGAGCTCAGGGGTGAGCCCAGAACTCTCAGAAGGTCCCAATAAACGACTCTGCCATACTCTATGCACTACACATAAACGTGACTTTGAGAATAAAGATTTTTCTGAAAGAAAATGAAAAGAAGCTGGGAATTAGACAATTTTCTAATGGAAACAAGACATGGAGAGCCCACACCACTTCCGCATGAAACAGAAGGTTATAGGCATTTATAGTCCAAATTAAAAATTTTCCTTCTAAGTTATTTAATGAAGAGCTATGAGAGACAGATTAACAACCCTAAATCTATTTTCCTCCACCTTTTTCAAGACTGTTTTGTCTTCCAGTACTGAGCACAGCCAACTTTGACTCAGGAAAATGTGGACCCGGACCCCAGGGCAGGGCCCAGCTTGAGGCCGCCTGGCTGTTGAGACACCAGACAACTGGCTCAAGGGAGTCTGGGTTTGGGCGAATTTTATTTGCTCCTCGGTAAACAAAACATCCAAGCCCTTTCCTTGAAAGCATGCCGTTTCGCACACTTGAATTCAGAGCACAGACATAGCAACATCTGGAACGTAGGGACACGAAGACAGGTGAGACTTCTGTGAGCTGTTGGATGTATCCGCGGGGAGACGTACCACAGCGATCACCCAGGAGGCAGCTGCCCTGAAGGGGTTATTAATGAAGATCGATAGTAATATTCTATCTAATAGATACAGGTTTTATATATCCGATTTTCAGCACCTTTATGACAAAATTTATGTTATGCCCCTTGGGTTTAAAATCCTAGTTTGTGACGCTCATTGCACATAGGAAAGGCCACTATAATTCCTCTGCAGTGCAACCCCAGGGGCGGAGTCTCACGTCGACATGAATCTCCTGAGGAGTTCTCTCTCCCTGGGTTGCAGGGAGGACTTGGGGTCTGCAGAGATGGTCTCCGCTGCGGCCCGGTTTCCTTCTGTGGCAAAGGGAGGGTATCGTTCCTCTAATTCCAAACGCAGCAGATCTTCTGTTACCCCAAAGGATGATGGCTCTGCGTAGCTGACGTGACCTGTTGGAAGTTCTCTTGAGAGGAATTGGTTCCCAAGGGAGCCAGGGTTTCCTGTTGGTTACAATGGAGGCGTCAGGCTAAGGCCATGAGGAGCACGGCCAGCAGTGAGGAACTGTGGGCCGTTAGAACAGAGAGCAGCCCTGAGAGCAGGAAGGAGACACAGGCACCGGTGGGGCACGGCTGGGCTACAACATGAAGGCGTTTAAAAAGAGACTAAGGCGGAGCCCCTCCCGCTCGGCGCCCTGTGGGTGCAAACAAGGCACCGGGTCATCTGCGGTCAGACTTCAGACCTTCCCGTCAGTACGGGACTCGCCTCAGCTTCTCTAAGCCACCCATTCTGTGGTACTGTGTCACCAGAAAACATCAAACAGGAGCAGTGTTCTTCTGAAAATGTCCAACACGAGTTTCACTCAGAACCACAGGCTGCCTTGTGGGGCTCTGTCTTTGGAAAACTGTTTGGAAAATCTCCTTTCTTCCCCGGGTTTTAGGAGCCGCCGGAAACGTGTGTGCTCATTTCGGATTTACGTTGTTCCCTGCCTCTGACTAACGTTGTTGCGATCCGTGTCTTTCAGGGCTTGCTGGGAAGTGAGTTTTCAACAGTGCTCGACGCCAGTCTGTTCACGATTCGTCTTGTGCTGTTATTAAGAGCTGGGGAAGGTGTGGAATTTTTATCTTGATGCCGAGGAGCGAACGTGCATGGTCTCCTAGTGTCTGGTGAGGACTGAGACTCCGGGATCGGAAACGCTGACCTGTTTATTCACGGCTCAGCGGGAAGCAAGGGTGTCGTGTTCTTCTTGCGTGTTCTTCTGCAGTTCTTCTTGAGTCTCGGACCCGCAGAGGCTGCCCAGAGCATCCTGTGTAGACAGTGGGCACAGCGATTCGGCTCACTGCGGAGGAACTCTGGTCTTTACCTTCCCCGGATAGGATCGGTATTATTTTGAAAACGAATACCGTGCTAAGGGAGAGACTATCTACCTCCGCTAGTTCTTTGCTCTACAAATGATCGTGAAAGGAGCCGCGAAGAGCAGCGGGCACACCACTCTGAGAAAATATCCTGAAAGAAATGTGGGAGAACATGGAGAATTACCTCCCATCAGAATTGCCTTTTAAAATGATATATTTATATTATCTTTAACTTAGCGAAATATTTGTACTTTATTGCTGCATGCTGTTGCTTCTTTGAACTCTAACCTAGTAATTTTGCAGCAATAAACCCCCACCACGATGCCTGTGTTTACGTGACAAGGGAGTCTTCTCTTACCATCCACAAAACTCCAAGAAAGGCCGGGAGGCCACAGAGCGTGGCACTGCAGCGCTGGCCCAAGCCAGAAGCCACGGGTCAGAAAGCAGCTCGGACTCTGGACAGGGAGCCGCAGGCTTCGGAGCCAAGCACCGTTCTGAGGCGGGTTCCTGGACAGCCTCCCTGTGCCCGTCTTCCAACCCCCGCTGGCATGGCCCAGCGCGCACGGGGCTTTGGAGCGAGGGCCTTGCCTGCCCACCTGTCCTGGCAGGACCTCCGAGCCTACGGTGTTCCAGGCACTGAGGAGCAAGTGGCACCAGAGGCTTCGGTGGAGCCCGGCGGGCAGCTCCCCACGGCGTGCCAGTCTCACGGTGCCCTGGAGCGCCATCCCGGACTCACGCCCAGAGTGCCGCGGGCCCAGCTCCTCCCCAGCGGGTCTGGACATGAACCCGGACTGAAGGCTTCCACTGCCTCCTCTGTAATCGCTCAGTACGGCGGGGTGTCGATTTCTCCGTCTGCTTATCCTTCGTTCTTTGAAATTGTCTTTATTCATTAGTAGTAAGTTTCTAGTCCTAGCTCATATTTCTCTAATAGACAAATTTTGTTAATTAATATTATTTTTTATTCTTTAAATCACTGAAGGAAAAATGAAATAGAGCTCTTGTAAATGGGACAGTTTCTATTTTTCCTTTTATATAATCAACAGTATGCCAGAGGCACTTAGATCATGACATTAACATGTGGACTTGAACAAACACAATAAGAAATGTTACAATTCCTCAAGTAGCACATTAAAAACAGAGGAAAGTTCTTATGCTTGTCATGTCTGTTACTATCTGCATCTAAAGTAAATTAACTTTATGTCTTATAATTATCTACCTAGGAAAACACACTACAGTAGCGTAAGAAATGCTAGACTCTATGACACAAAATCATTCACGCATCCTACAGTAATATTCTGATAGTCATTTGGGGAGCCAAGGGTGGAGATAAAGGGAGGTTCACCAAAGTATTTGCCTAGCTTAATTTAATATACTATTTAAATATTCTTAAGACTTTCTTTAAACAGTAAAGTACAAATAAGAAGAATCTTTGCATAGTTTATAGTCTTGTCCTTCCTCTCTCAAGTCATCGTTTTTTCAACAAAAAATGACTTGTGACAGTTCATTTTATTGCTTTATTTCACTGAGTTGTGAATTCTACACTTGTGAAATCCATCCAATAGGAAATGTAGATAGTTCGCATCACAAATTTTATTGTGCCTAAAAATTGTTAGGATTTGAACCAATTTAAAGATCATATCCCCACATATCCCATTTGAAATGAAATGTGGATTTATAGTACCATAAGTCACCAACCTAGGATATTAGAAGAACTAACTTTAAATCCCATTTCCAGGACTTTGTAAAATGGGAGATATATTTTCATCTAAGGTTAATACATAAAACTGAATTTCTTCAGAATGTGTATTTTCTATCTAGATTTATTTAAACAAAACCAGCCAATAAAAGGTGGCAACAAGCAAAAAGAAAGAGAAAAGTGAGAAAAGGATCCAGTTTAACAACTGCCTTTATTTAAAAAAAAAAAAAAAGAGGGCCAGGAGATTAAAAGGCTTACAGAATCCTTCTTACACCTTCTCATCAAGCTCAGTCCAAGACCCTGAATTCTCAATATAATGCAAATTATTTTAAAAACTCTAATATGTGAATTTAGGAGTGATAATGTAAATACCTGAGAAATAAATGTTTCAGCCTTTCTATATATTTGTTCTGCAGTAACTTGGGAGTTATTGTATCTTGATTTATAGGAGCCAACTGTGAAATCTTCATAAACTTACAATATAAACGTGAAGCACTTTTGTTAAAAATTAAATGAATGAATATAAAGTCAGTTAACTCTTCAACCCCTAATTATTTTACTCAATTTCACTCATGTTAAAAATCTTGGTATTGGTCGGTTTTTCTATCTTGATGTAGACGCTAAGTATTGGGCACTGTGAATCCTCATTAGCATCATGTTGGTGGCTGAAAATTGCCTATAATAGGTGTGGGTTTTCATGGAAATCAGCCAGAATGGCAAATCCGCGTTTAATATAAGATTTTGTTGATGGGGCTCACAAATGCAATTGAGAAATTGTCAATATTTCAGGGTAAACTTAAAATTGTGTCATGTCTCTAGAAGTTACGTCATGAGTTACACAAAAAAAAAAAACAAAGTTTCATTCTGTTATAATAATTCTGTTCAAGAATTCTCTGTAGAGAATTTTTTCCTGCCTTAATAAAGCAAGCTCTGCCAGATTCCTTCACATCTCACTCTTTTCTCTATTAGTATGAAAAATATGAGTAGTCCTATAAGTTAGAATTATACTTGCCACATACACTCACAATGAAGCTATGAATATGAATTCAGTGAGATCAAGTAAAACAATTGCGAGGATACCCTAGCTGTACTTAATCTACAACTGTTTTTAAACTCTCCAGAACATATTTTATCAGCAAAATTTATATTGAAATTCTACTTTTATTTATGCAAACATTTTTGTCCAGTAATGTTCATTGACTTTCATCAACTTGACATTGTCCTTCTTTAAATCACCCACAAATATATTTATCTTTCAAATGAGTCAAGCAACTAATTTTCATAACCCTAGATAATCTTTAACATGATCCAAGAGTCTTGTCAGTCAGTTTTCATAGTGTTTTTTCATAGTGACCATTTCTCCTAGGGGACGTGAATGGCCCCGAAGGCACTGCTACTTCTCCCTGCTCTCTGGACTCCACCCCACTTTCCTAATAAACTTGGTGTTTCTGGAATATTTTCCTGCCATATTCTTTTCACTTCTATCTGCTTTACATCATATCTTTTTTCATGATGGCTACCTTTTGGTATCAAAACCATAAATATGGTTCTCTAAGTTCTCTTTCAGCTCTCCTTTATGATGATGACGTCCCTAATTACATTAAAATAAAATGAGAGCAAAAAATCTACTTCCAACCACCAAGAAGGACAGAATGACTCACAGGCGGGCAGTGCTCTGTAAGGAGCCAGACACGGAGCGTGGTGAGCTTTTCAAATGGTGCACGTGGACGTCTCAACCCTCCAGTCTGCGAGGGGAGCAAGTAGCTGCAGGCGAAATAAAACAAAACCAGCATCTGTGATAAAGTACAGTTTCATTTACGAAAGTAACGACTGGGTTCCATTTTGACCAGGGCCGTAGCTTGCACCACCACCAGGCCCTGGGTCCCTATGTGGCTAACTAGCTTCCTTCCCCATCGATTCTTTCTGGTCATCCTAAGAGAGTTTTTAAAAATCAGTTATCCTCTATTTTCTAAGTCAGTTCAATCTTTATTTTTTACTTTATTGTTCTGTGCTGTGCTGTCCACTTTATTCATTTCTATTCTTTTATTTTACCCACTATACCCATATATTTTATTATACCCATTCCCATTAAAGAAGAGAAAGAATAAGATATAGAAGTACTTCATGAACTTTTGTCTTGGCATCAAGTCACAGTTGAATCATTCTTCAGAAATAGTCGTTTCAGAGGAAAACTGAATATGAACTAAAAGAAAATAATGAACCTGCTTGGAATATGTTAACTCCTTTTAGAAGTTTTTAAGTTGGAATTACATCTCTGGTAACTAGTTAGATGGTTTCAAAAGCAAAGAGGCCAAAGAAGACATGGGTAATATCAGAAAAGATGCCTAAAAGCCATAAAGCCATGGAATGTTCCAACATGTGAAGAGCTTAGAAATAATTGCTACACTACAAAAAAATAAAACATGCAAATAATAGAAACCCTAGGCAAACTTAAAATGAATGCCTGCCCTTGGATCCATTAGAGAACTGAAGTCTCAAAGCGAAGCCCTGTTTAAAACTTACAGGATGTCACAGATTGCTCCAACAGAAACATGCATTGAAATCTTGGCCCACACGACCTTATAATGTGATTGTATGTGGTTAGACTCTTCTTAGGATCAATCAAGTAAAACAAGATTACTAGGGTAAACTCCAATACACACAGCGTGATAGTATTCTTATAAAAGAGAAACATTTAGACAAAGGAACAGAAAACCAAGACCATGAGAAGACACAGGGAACACGCTACCTACCACGAGAAGCAATACCCAACTCGAAGTGAAACTGGACAGGAACCTCCCCTCAGAACCAATGCTCCTTTGAGGCCCCTGGAACTCTGATTCCATGAGCGGGAGGAAACTGAGTGATAATCAAGCTGAAAGAAAATGAAAATGCTCAGTGCCAAGCGTAAAGGACAAATTGGTATGACTACTTTACAATTTAGTTGAATTTAGCAAAGCTAATAAAAGGATTTGAAGGAAAATGTCCTAACCCCACGTATCCATTCACAAAGGGGAAAAGTTAGAATCTGTCAGATAGCGAGAAGTCAGCAACTATTTTTCAGATTGCTGTGGAAATATGAAAAAGAACTTATTTGATATAAATATTGGGAGAAAAGAAATGAAGTATGAAGCTGGTAACCTAAGGCAGACATTTTTAGGTAATGGTGACAGTGAACTAAATGAATTGGGGTGAGGCTTGCCAGTGGACCGGTACTCCCTCAACGCGGGGGAAGGGACAGAAGACCCTGCACCCTGTTAAAGGGACTGGACACTTGGAACCTTCACAAGTACTAGGATTAGTTTAAAATGCCAGTGCTGCTTCCGGATGCTTTAGGCTTTTTAACAGGCATCGTCATCTCCATTTCTCGAGCCAAAAGAGTGTGTGCTGCATAATTTGACCCCTTTAGAGTGACGTCACTCACGCAAATGTCATCACACAAACCGTGAGCACGTAAGTAAATGACGTAAGTGTAAACTGGTAAGAAGTAGCTGAGAACCTATAGATGTAAATGAGTTCTAGAATGTAGGATAGATTTTGTAAAATAGGAAATAGTCAAAGGGAATGTGGTAGGGGAAAGTAATGAGGGGAAAGAATAAATATGATTCAGAAAGTAAAAGAAATAGCATGTATATAAGGGGTGGGTGGGTAGGGGTATGGGTAAAAATGAGAATTAACTTCTGTCATATACTGGTACGAATTCCCCAATGTTGAGCGTGATTGTGAGCTGCTATAAAAATGTACCAATAGACAGGATTGCTGAGTTCGAAGCTTGCCTGGGCTACATAGTGAGCTCAGAGCCAGCCCGAACTACAAAGCGAAACCCTGTCTCAAAGAAAAAAAAAATGTACCAATAGAAAACTGAATTTAAAAACACGATTATCATAAGTACAATGTTCAGAAGCTAAGACATTAAGAGTTATTAGCAGATTTCACATCACATCTGTCTAATGTTTGTCCTTTGCAAACACTTTTGAAGCCACTTGACAAGCTAGTGCGAACGTCAGGATTTGGGGCTTGGCCCACTACGCAGCTGGGCTGCACAACCCTGCTCAGAACCCAGGGACAAAAGGACGATTGTATGAAAATTAATTTCTCAAGTGGCTGTGTTTGTAAGCTTCCTGGCACAGTGACCACTGAGGAGCTAGCTTGCTTCTTAAAGCATAAAGTGCTAATTATATTTCCCTTGATTTCAACAGAGGTGAAAAACACTGGCAGTTACCAGAGATCTTGGACAATTTGATCTCTGTAACACATCACATACTTCATGGTACTATGCTAAAATTTAAATTCATAAGTTTCGATAGTCCTTTGACAAATCTGAAGACATGACACTTAAAGCTAGCTCCTAAAAAATTTGTTTCTGCGATTTAGCACTAGGTAAAAAATACATAATTTTAAAAATAGCATTTATCGGGCCAGAGATTTAGCTCAGTGGTTCCGGCACCTGCCTCGCAAGCTCAAGGTCCTGAGTTTAATCCCGGTAACCACATAGAATGCTGGGTGTGGAGACTCACACCCACCGGCAATCAATAACATATACCACAGTGCCGGGCGTGGTGGCTCACGCCTGTCATCCCAGCACTTGGGAGGCAGAGGCAGGAGGATTGCTGAGTTCGAGGCTTGCCTGGGCTACAATAGTGAGCTCAGGGTCAGCCTGAACTACAAAGCGAGACCCTGTCTCAAAAAAAGAAAAAAAATAGCGTTTGTAATTATTCCATACTTAATTGGATTTTTCACATACTGATATCTGATTATAACACAAGCAAAACACTGAAATAAAATCAGCTTGTGTTTATACTTGGCCTGCGGTGCTGCAGCCTTCGGTCGGGAGCTGCGAGCTGTAATTCCAGATACTCAAGCCGCCGGCCTTGCCCTACAGAGGACTGAGTTACACCCAAGCGCGGTGACCGTGAAGCTGACCCACAGCCTGTACCACGCACATGACAATCACCGCCACCCCTGTGTTCCTGCTCACCTTATTCTCATATTGTCATCATCCTGTGGTAGAACAATTCATCAGATATGGCATTGTAGCCAAAATCAAAGTATGCCAGGCAGGGTTACTGCTATGGGCACGGTGGGGTGAAGTCTGTCTGTCTGTCTATCTGTACGACTCCTCCTTCTTCAAGGAAACTCTGCCCTGTGACTCAGACCTCCTGTTTCCATCCTTCCTGGTCCCGGGAATAGTCTCTCTCTCTCTTTTCATTCCCTTAGCCCGGCTGTCCTAGAATCGTCATGCGTAAGTGGGATCCATTCTGTGTGCTGGAGTCTCACAGCCATCGTACCAAAGTACCACAGTCTGGTTTCTGCGGGTTTAAAGAGCGGAAAGTCACTCTCTCAGCACTGTCTGGCCAGACGTTCCAAGTTGAGTCTCAGGGCGAGAAGTATTTGACAGGTACGGAAGCCCCATCCCCGCCCTTCCCTCGGCCTTAGTGACTGGCCGCAGTCCCCAGCATGCCAATGCTCCCAGAAGAGCCCCTCTCGTTCTTGTCCTGGGCAGAGCTCCCTTCCAGGGCCTCGGTCTCCCCAGCACTGCCCTCAGGAGACCAGGGACACCGGGTTAGGGTCCCGCCGGAGCTGGTTCGGCTTCATTCTCACGACACCTGCAGCCACAGAACCTGACGTGACAGTGTCTGAGTTCCTTTGTCCTCCCCTCCCTCACCTCCCTCTGGGAACATACTAAATTAAAAACTTCTGCACAGCAAAGGAAATAGCAGAGTGGAGAGACAACCTCACAGCGAATCCTCACACAGAGAACTAACGTGGAGGATGAAGAGCTCTAAAAAATTAGAACCCTCAAAATAAAAGAACCCTCAAGGGCTGGAGATTTAGCTCAGAGGTTCCCAAATTCGATCCCGGTGACCACATACAATGCTGGGCGTGGTGACTCACGCCCACCAGCCATCAATACCACATAGCACAGTGCCGGGCGTGGTGGCTCACGCCTGTCATCCCAGCACTCGGGAGGCAGAGGCAGGAGGACTGCTGAGTTGGAGGCTTTCCTGGGCTACACAGTGAGCTCAGGGCCAGCCTGAACTACGAAGTGAGACCCTGTCTCAAAAAAATAAAATAAAATAAAATAAAATAAAATAAAATAAAATAAAATAAAATAACCCTCAAAAAAAAAAGCTCAAAAACTGGCTGATTGAAATGAACTGACGCATCTTAGAGAAGGTTCAAAAGGCCAGAAACGTGTCAGATGTATCACAGAATATGAAGCACCTTCCCTGAAAAGAATGAGATGCTGGCGGGAAGAGGAGGGAGCGGAAATAAGTCCGGGGCCCTTCAGGAAGCTGCTGCTTAGCACAAGTTCTGTCTCTGTCTCTCCAGACTGTACATCAGGCAGAACAGACCTGAATATACTGAAGGACTTGTGCATGAATATCTATAAAACAACGCAAAATTATTGCTTATTCTAGAAAACAGAGTGAAACTGCATTGCAACGTTTCCTTCTTTGGTTCTTTTACTTATTCTTGTCTTAGCCACCAAATCTGGATCAAATTGTGTAAATACAAAAAGTCTTTAAAATTGTTTGCCTACGGACAATTGATCTGAATTAATTAGCACTAAGTACATTTCTGTTTGGGGCATATTACTAATGTGTTAGCATGTTTCTTTTATCGTATATTACTTTGTACTTAATTCTTTCTCTTAGACATCAGCTGAATACACATATAGCATTTGTAGCCGAGAAGTTTATACACACATAAGAACATATCTACAGCATATAAAAATACAAGCATATTTTCCCTAATTCTACAAAATGATAACCGTACATCTTTGGGTGCAATTTGGGTATAAAACAGTAGAGTTATTTTCATGTGGAAAATGAATAATGACTAGAATTGTCTGGAAGTGAGGAATTTGATCATCAGTCTTGGTAATGAGGAGGCAAGAAATACCAACAATTGAAATGAAAAATTCTCCGATAGGGACTAGTTAACTAGGTAGGAAGTTATTAATAAAGCAACAAAAAAGCAAGGATATGTCAACATATCACCAAGGTACCAGCGGATGAATACCTTTATCAAGGATGTAGCTACCGAACCGAGCAGTAGGTATTTGCTCTCCAGGGCCGCACAGCATCTGCCAGACACTCCCGTTGCTGCCCCACAGCCCCGGTTCCTCCAGCACCAGACAAGGACCAGCAGGGCTCCTTGCCCACAGCCTAACAAAGCGTCTCCCGAGTTACCAGTCGACAGCTCTCTCATCTGAAACTCTCCAAGCCCTGAAGGTTGTTGGCAGAACGTGGTTTCCTTCAGCTCGAGGGTTGAGACTACCACATTCCTGCCCCTGGGCAGTGGGTCACACAGTCTGCCTCTTCAAAGCCTGCGGGCGGTCTGGTCCCCGACCCCCGGCTGAGCATGGGCACCCATGGCAAGTTTCCTTCGGATGGACCCGAGTCAGCTGACTGTGGTCTCAGGTGCAGCCAGGCCCTCTCCAGGCTCGCGCTCTGTAGCGTACGTGAAAGTCGCAGTTCCTGGCTGTGCTCAAGGTCACGGGCGTCGCTCACCTGACCAGGCTGTGTCTGCAGCAAATTAGAAAACTCGAAGGGGAGACCGGCCAGCTGGCTCTGATGTCTCCGAGAGGGACACAGGGAGGCTTTTCTCAGCTGTGGGAAGCCTGCGAGCTGTACTCAGCTGCTGCTCTGGGCAGACTGTTTGCTGGGGTAAGGAGAGAGCGGGAAGCCGAAGGAAGCAAACGGAGAGGAGCACACGTCGCCTTCTTCCTCCAGCGTGGGGAGAGGCAGTGGGGCCAACTGTCAAGACACAACCCGTACAACAGAACAAAGACAGGGAGGGTTCGGGTCCGGGGAGGAAACTCAGTAACCGACGGCCTACTCTTTTGATGACTCGGCATCTTTACCTGCCTGTCTGCATATGTTTGAATTTCCGCAAAGCACCAAAGACAACTCTTGTCTCCACTTAGCAAGATGTAGCTTGTCTTTGCACAAATAAAGCTATTCTCATCATCTTAAACTGATGGTTGCAAACTTCCTATATTCACTTGATCCATCACTGGAGAACAATTGTACTATTCATACTCGAATTGTAATAATTGCTCTTTAAATTCAGTCACCATCCAAAATGAATGCCCTGTTGACTAAACACTAGCATATTGCTAACATAAAAAAAAAGCCATGTAAAGAAGACAGATTGGAAAAGAGGATGTCAAACTATATACACATAAACACATAAAAAAGAATCCTAGACATTATGCACAGCTGTAGCAATCCTCACTTTCGTGACTAGAAGTAAATTACGGCTGAGATTTATAAATTATTATTCCGTTTTGTTTGTTTTCTTTATCTCTTTCAGGACCTCAACTGGTGGAGATTCTTGATTTGATGGGTTGCCAGTAATTCATGAACTGTCAGACAATCTTGGCATCCAACCTTGTTTAGATTTCTAACTCCGGACCTGCGCCCTGTAACTTACTTCTCCGCCAGCTGCCACAGCGTTAGGCCCGTAAGCATTGGTAGGAGCCGCTCCTGCTGTGGTGACCTAGTGCCTGCTGCTTCCTCCGACGCACCCCAGCCAGGGGTAGGTGCAGTAGCTGATCCTCTCGCCCCAGCCTGTTTCCATAGCAACTTTGAAAGTTTTGCCCAGGGATTCCTGCCAGTGTTCCAGATGGGTCCCCCACTGACCCTTGAGGGTCTGATGAAAATTTCCCATCTTCCCAGGAAGTCTAAGAAAATCTCCAGGGATCAGTTTCTTGGTTCTTGCTTCTTTGTCTCAGCAGATGGTTTCTCCTCCACTGACTTCAGCCTGGACCTTCTGTCTGAACCAACTTTCTATTCAGTGGCTGCTGCCAGGCTTTCTCCAACTGCACCTGGATCTTAGAGAGTCCACTTCCAACTTTGTTCTTGCCCACTCTGTGCAGACTCAGGCTTTCAGTTAACGGTTGCTCTCAAATCTCCAGCTCCCACATTCTTCCAAGTTCTCTTAGCTCCTCAGTAGAGAAGCCATAACACAGTTTCTTTATAATTTATCTATTCAAATAACAGCACGTTTTCTGTCTACTGACTGGGAATTAATCAATACAGAGGTATTATGAGGAGTAGTCCCAGAAAACACATGTAAAGATGGGATTTGGTAAATACCTGTATCTTGAATGCAACATTGAGACATTAAGCTGTTTATTGGTGGAAAATAAGATGGTAATAACCCACGTCTCAAACTTGCATCACAACCAACCAGGAGATCACCCTAGTTTGGTTCAGAGTGATTGCCACTGAAGCAACTGCCTTCGGGCCCAATAACTCTTGTACTTCATGGTCATGCAGGGAGGCAGCAAGACTCGTGGTGGAATTTCCTCAGCCCACTGGGCATCTACAAACAAAACAATGACAAGCGTAAGTCATTTGACTCTCAACTAGTCATGACAGGAAAGATAAGTGATTTGTATCCAGGACTTCAATGAATTTATTTTTGTAGCAGCAGTGGTGATTTTGCAGAAAATGAAATGCAAAACTAAATTAGTGAGTTAAGACAGAATCTCAAGAGTAAAAATGTGTTTTATGTGAACATTAGGGCAATAAACCAGAAAGATTGGAGTTCTACTAGTTTAGGAGTATCTGTTTAGATTCATACAGCAAAAAAGTTTGAATTCCCAATGTGTTAAGAATTTCAGAAGTTAGTGCAAAGACTTCGTCTGTCTGTGCCTGAGGAGTTGATCTGTCTTTTCTTGAAACTCTTATAATAATATCAGAACCTAAGATAGATGTGCCTTTCCTCAAAGAGCACTAGCACTCAGTCCTTTGTTAGCACTAGACTCTCATGAGGTAAGGTCAAAAGGAGCCGGGTAACCTAGCAAATGAACTGTGCATGTGTGCAAACACTTTCTATATAGAATACACATACATGTGTATTCATGTCTTCATATATACATACCTACATGTGAAGTATGTACATATGTGTATGTACTTCTATATTTATGTCCATTAAATCCCAAAAGAATGACAAGATGCATGTATAGCACAAAGATTGGGAAAATTTATGCAAGCTGATTCTAATAAAATTAGTGCAAAAATTAGGGATGTATATAATGCTAAATCAAGCCAAATTTATGAACTGACACACGTCTTAGAATTTCGTGATGCTTGAGCCTGTTAGTTCACACATGTGAGAGTGTTTGAACAGTTGCAGGCAGGAAGATGAGCTGGTGGAGGCCAGTGCTTCAAAAGTTTGAAATATCTATAGTAATAGGGAACAATTTTGCCTCACAGAAGGGCTATTCTATTACGCTCATTTCTTTGTCCTTACCTATTACCCAATATAAGTTAAAATAGTACTTTGTATTAATCTCTGACTCAATTCATTTTTTGAACACTGACTTTTTTGACCAATTAATTTATTTTACCTACAATGATGATTATTTCATACACTTCCTTTCAGAATGGAACTTCATAAAATGCACAAATCCTCTGTGTGTGTGTGTGTGTGTGTGTGTGTGTGTGTGCATGCGCACGCATGTGCGCCTTGGATTTACCTTCAAAAAATGAGCCTTTCCCTGAATCAAGTGTGAGTAAAAGAGGGAAAAAAGGGGAAAATGATGGAAATTGTCCTGAGCAAATGTTTCAGTCAGTTGTGGTAAAGTTCAGTATAAACTGTAGAACTGGAAGATTTTCCTGAATTATTGACTTCACACTTCTTCTTCTTTGAAGACTGAACTCACAGTTACCTGAATCTATATCTGGTTTTTGCTTTGCAATTTTGACTTCTACACAATAGCCTTGCTCTTGAGGGTCTGTGTGAAAATTCCAGTGGAGGAGCATATTCTATTGTTTTCCATTTTTATTAATATATTAGGCATTAAAACAATAGCAAGTCCAACAAATGAATACCCACACCAACAGCTGCTGAAAACATATTTTGCTTCATTATTCTACCTTAATATACAATATAAACAATGTCAAGATATATCTATCAACCCTACCACCCCTCTCCATTCACAAAGACTATTTACATTTTTCCTACTTTTCTCATATTTTTTCTTTCCCTTCTTTCCTTTCCCCACCTCCCCTTCCGAGTTCTCCTTCTCCCTTGAACATTTTCTCCCTAGTTCACAATACTTATTACACATTATGGTTCTCACTCTCACTTTCAGTTTCTCAGACCAGAGAGATCGTTCTCTATTATATATCTGTGTTCTGCATATTTTACTTGAGCATGGCCTCAATGTCCATCCATTTTGCTATAAATGTCTCAAGTCTATCATCATTTATGGCTGAGTAATACTCCATTTGATTTAAAAACAACAACAACAACAAAAACACATCTTCTTTGTCCAGTCACCTGTCAATGGGCATTTGGGTTGCTTCCATGATTTATTACAAACTTACTGCTATAAATATGAGTACACACACTTTGCTGTAGTATGATGCTTTTAATTCTTTCTAGAAGATACCCAGCAGAGGGATAGCTAGGTCAAATGTGACCACTAATCCTACTTTTCTGGAAAAAAAAAACTTCAATTTTTTTTTTAATTTCTTGAACATTGAATTTTAAAAAATTAGCCTAGCGTGTGCTCTTAATTATATGTTAAAAGATATATAATGAATTTTATCTAAATATATGTAAATTTTATGTAATTAAAAACAAACTACAGTATACAATATGAATTTAGAAGGGAGGATTATACAGGTACACACAACTTAGTTTCTATGAATGAGGAGATGCAAATGTAAACAAGATGGCTTAGCTTATTAGCCAAACTACTCAGGGATTTACAAGCTCTTCTAATAAATTATTAGAGAAAGATATGGTTTAAGAAAAAATAACTCATATATTCTTGCCCTCATAAAGACCATTAAATATTTATCTGAAAGGCCTAATTGTTAATAAGAAAAATTAAATCCACTCATATCCAAAACCAATTAAGAATATACAGGGCATGCTGGAACCAGATCAATATGACCAAGCAGTGTAATTTTGTCTTCCTTTCTTTGATGCTCATTCTGTCTAACCACAAGTAGTGTTCCATATTATTAATTTAAGTACCAAGAAGCAGAGGAGCACACTGACTCTAGCAGCATGATCCCTTCCCCAAAACTCCTTAATTGACATTAAATCCCTTACTGCTAAGTTCCAAATCATCTGTGGCAGTTTTAATAAATGGCTGTTCTAGGTTTCTGTTTTTAATTCATTGTATTGATAAAAAGTTTGATTTAACATATATTGGAAATGTAGGAAAAGATGTAATGGTTTTGATCATTCAAAAAGCCCCTTATAAAGCTAGAGTTTTGTGTCAGATAGTCATTTATTATTTATTTCTAAATGAAGAAGAGACAGTCATGCTTGACATGGATAATCATGCTGGCAGCACAGTTCCGAGTGGGCCCTGCTGCTTCTGTGGCTTCTCTAGTCTGTAGCCCCCGGTTCCTGGCAGTGAAAGTGAACACAAGCACAGGGTTAAGGAAGCACTAAAAAAGCAAATGAAAAACCCTAAACATGAGAACTATATTTCATACTTTGAAATTTAAGATTAATTGTAGACTTTCTCCTGATTTAAAAAAAATCTCCTAAACATAAAATTATGTTATTCAATGTGTTTTTATTTGTTTTACAGAGTACATTCTTAAATCCAAAGTTAGAAGCAATGTTCTACATATCAAGTTATATTTTATTCTGATGGAATCCAATTAAGTGCTTTTAGAAATAAAAGAATCATTTTCAGTCCCAATTTTACAACCTTTTCCATAGGACGCAGCTTTAAGGAGTAACAGTGATATAACTAATACTACATTATTAAAGATGACATGAGCGTAACAGATCAGTGTCCTAAATACTTAAGATTTTGCCAAATAAACTCAGTAAGATATGAAGAATAAGTTCTTGAGTCCTGATGCAGATAATCAGGATGTAAATCAGAGCGTCTATAAACACTTCAGGTCTTAGTAAAGACAGTAGGATTGATTAAAGACATCATAAAAATAATGAAGTGAAAGACCGTGGATGTGCTAAGGGCCCTGAGAAGTACTGTTATCCCAGCACTTATGGTGAGAACCTACAGAAGGTGCAGCCCTGGGGACAGGGTGAAAGGGGGTGCCGAGGGCTTCTGAAACAGAGCACCCTTCTGCAGTGGGGGAGCAACATTAGCTTAGAAAATGGAAAAGTGATGTCAAAGAGAAAGAACTCTGCCCAAACCTTGAATACTGCCCATGCGTGGTGGCCAAACTGAATGGCATTGACCCAGGGCTGCACTAGGAATGCACATTTGCATGGGTCACGAGCTGTGATCTTGTGCTCTAGCTCTGGACCTTCACTGCTTCTTCTCTTGAGCTATTTCCCCTCTGCCAGCCCTTCTGGTGTGGGGGTTCCTGCATCCGAGCCAGCTGATTGACTGAATCCCCAGAAAACATGAGCCAAATCAAACTTCTCCTCTTTTAAGTGATGGACATCAGGTAGCATGTTCAGCACATGGGAAAAGTAAGACACCACGTTGCTTTGCAGCACTTTCCAGGGGTATGCAAAGGCTTACATGCATGTCTAATAGAAACACAGTACATATGTGTTGATTGAATAAGTAGTTTATAAAGGAGGAAAGAAAGTAACCCAGAGTCAGACAGTAAAAAGGATTTCCATACACTACCCATAATTTTGTAACTTAATATAAAAATAATGAGAAGGTAGAAAAGGGATCAAAACAAGAAATGATAGCTTATGTTGTATTTCAGGAAAATTATTGTAGTAACCCAAAGGAAAATGAATTTAGTGTTCAAATAGATTTTAAAAAAAGAAACCAGTTAAATCTATCTTGAAATAATTGAGTAGGAAATTGTGAGTGATGGTAGAATTGAAGGCCAAGAAAAAGCACTGTTCACTCATGAAGCAGAACCAAGAGTTCCGTGCTTGCTTGCATGTGATGATGGGGGTGGGGCTAAGACCTTGAGGTGCAAGATGGAGCACACAGCATTATACTGAGATCGTTCATCTTGCTGTCATGTCTATTTCATCAAATGGCAGTCCAGATAGGCATAGGAGGATATCGTCACAGAGAGCTGCATATGACTCCTATCTTGAGTCTGCATGTTTAGGTCTGACCTTGTCAATATATTAGTGGTTGTTGAAACCATATGAATGGAAGATGTAGAGCTACTATTTTGATCCCATCTCTCTTGATATTTCTGCTTATTCCCATCAGTAAGGAATCCCCTGTGTCCAACTCAATTTCTTGTCTCTCCTTAACTGTACAGTGTTCAAAACCCTTTAGGGTTAGGCTGGAGTAGAGCGCTCACTGCTTGGACAACTTCAAAGAGGCTGTTTGTCTCTGTACCTTCCTTCCGTTGACCTTGACAATCAGTGACTCAAGTCATACAGTTCATTGTAAACTTCTCCAGCGAAGAAGTCAGCAGGAGTCCAGATACGAACAGAGCAACTCATACACATCATTATATCATCAAAATCTACTCTTCCTCCAGGCAGAGTCATATTAGGGGATTGGGAGGCAGAGAAGCAGGGCCAAAATGTACATATTCTAAGTCTTAGATGAAATCAGTCAAGGAGAAAATATAAAGTAGACGTAGATATAAAAGATCAAAATTCTGGGTACTGAATCAGCAACAGACAGGCTTTGTTGCTACTGATTTTTGAATTGATAGAACAATAAACTCACTGATCCTTCACCATACCGACCCACACTACCTCACAGCATGACTTGCTTGGAGATGGTTGGAAGTTAAACTTATTCTAATGTCTTCCCTTTGTAAGGCAGATGTGCTCTTACTTACATCTGCTGGGATGCCAGTTTCCTGGAGCTTGTCTCATGTGACAAGACCAAGTACAGCCCGTGGACATGACCTTGGCGATGAGCTACTTGCCTCCTGCCCCGCTCCTCAAATGTGCTCAAAATCAGCGATCTACTCCGACTGTCCTGAGAGTACAGTGCTCACCTTCTAGCTCTTGAATTTCCCTCAAGGTTTAAAAAACCAAGTAAAATATATATGCCTAAGGGGAACAAGGCTGAATTTGACTTTCAGATCCAAGAAAGCGGTCTCTAGATGGAGGCTAGAAACAGCTTCATGGATACTTTTCCAGGAGTCCGTCGGGACTCTCCGTGCCCTCAGCCACCACTGCAGTGCCCCTGCGAACAACACAAACTTCACTTCTGACAGTCTCCTGGGTCACGCGCTGAAGAGCTCAAGAGGAACTGAGAATGAATGACTGGGTTCGGCAACCCGTCCGGAAAGGCTGCTTGTCACACGGCATCCTCTAAGAGCTCCTCCGACCACAGCTCTCCCAGTGGGTCCGATCTCGTGATTCTAGTCCCTGAGCCTCCTCAGCAAGCCGGGAGGCCGGACGCTACCCACACGCTTGCACTGCCAGATCCAGCTGCGGGGAAACAGCTGGAAAGGGCGGGGGGCAGCAGGCTCCTCCCCCTGTCTTCGGGCGGGCTCTGTGGCTTTTGTCCAAAGAAATACTACCTGAACAATTATGGGTCAGCATCACCCAAGAGCATATACACAGGCCTGTACCATCACTTCATAAAGGTACCTCCGAAAATATTGCAAAACACAGGCTTCTAATCTGTTTCAAAGAGTGGTAGTATATTGTATCTTCAGTTTGCCTAAAGATACTATGAAGAGAGGCGGCCTTGAGGATTCTGATTTTTTGTAAGACAACAAATATTTGTGGGATGCTGTATATCACATATCACTTCGGAGCACAAATGTCTGAAAAAACCCGTTAGAGGGAAAACAAGACAGACAGCTGGCACTGTGTGCCTCGTGCCATCAAAAGTTACCCTTGATTGTCTTTATGCAAATGCATGACTTGATTTTATCCTCTTTCTGTTCCAAGTTCATTCCACAGTTCATCATGCTAACTTGCAGTTTTGCTGCTGGAGAGCTACACAGCCAGGATGATTACATTTCATACATGATTGAATATAAAATAGTAACCTTTTCACATTAAATGAATACAATAAAACTGGATACTCTGTGATGAAATATGCATCAAACCTACATTACAAAAAAATTGAACTCACAGTGAAAGTGAAGAGGGAGAGAGAGAAAGAGAGAGAGAGAGAGAGAGAGAGAGAGAGAGAGAGAGAGAGAGAGAGGGAGGGAATGTAACCCCAGTGTTGCATTATGGAGGAGTCCGCAGGTGGGGTGTCCCTGGAGTTGAAGAGTGGAAAGGGTGGTTACCCAGCAAGACAGCATAACACAGACAAAAACTTACACAAGAACAGTTAGATAGTTGTCACGTGTACAGCTGTGCACTCGGACAGACAGGTTTATTTTCAAAACTGGATGTTTCACGAGAGAACATGGAACCAACTCAAACGATATGCTTAAATATAAAGGTTTAAAAAACATAGCCACATGAATTATCTAATCTGTTTTAAAATTAACAATATTCAGACAAGAAATATTAACTATATAAGAACATAGGGGAGGGGAAGAGCTTATAGCATAACTGGGCATTAAATTTTGTTTCTACTACCGTCTAGCAGTGCAAAGACACAGCTCGTAACTGTACACCGAGGGGACTCCTTATCAGGGGGTCCATCAAATGTTGCAGCTTTAACTGGCACACACTACTTGCAAATCCTCCAGATTACATCTGCATTGAACATGCGTGTATTTTGATCCTGAGATCTAGTGTGACTCCTGTTCTGCATAAGGGAAAGAAAACGAACAATAGTCAATCAAAACTTCCTTCCGAGACTCTGTTTCTATCCTAAGTCAGCGTCTTCCCTCTGTCTGGAAGACATTTGAACACCGCAGGTGCGCTGCCTCGAGCTGCACCTGTCCTCCTCCACGCGGGCGCTCCGCCCGCCACACCCTCTTCTCCACTTCTTCCTCGCCTGGCGTCGTCCCAGCCCTACTGTGAGAACATCTAGAAGGGGGCTTTTCTACTGCAGTGGTTACAGAAGCTCTGGAATTCAGTAGACCTCGAACAAAAGGGATAGAGGCTCCGAGTAATTTTGTGGACCTGAGAAAGTTCTCGAACACCTCAGCTCTCAGGATGCTCCTCTCCAGAACAAATCGAAGGTAAAGCAATGGGCCCACTTCCTGGGTTTCCACAGCGCCCGCAGGAGGCCCTGGTACTGCAGCCCTGCCTGTCGGGGGCGAGGTCGGCGCGCTGCTCTAATACCCACTCAGACCTTCTCTAAAACGTGATGATGTGACCTTTTGGAAGTTCCTTGTGTTAGGATAAAGGTTTATTTTTTGAAATTCTCTCGATAAAGGAGAACGATAGACTTCTACCTGTTTTCTGGAGCTTCAGCCTTTCTGTGTTAAACACAGTCATGAACTCCTTTCCTCCTGCCTCGTGCTTCTGATTCAAGTCTACCTCCCTATGCTTTGGTTTCCTCATTTTTATTTAACTTATGTGGTTTATGATTGTTCTTACAGCACAAAAGTAACTTGAATGTGGTCAGGACTTTTTTTTTTAAAAGAAAACTCTTTCTGGAAAAAAAATATATTGCTTGCTTCAAGAACTGTCATGGGAACATGAGCTAACAGTTTCATCCAAAATCTCACCAGCAGGTCTGTCACACGTAGGTACCAACTCCGGGCCTCCTCCATGTTTGCGTGTCCACAAGGTCACTCTAGGCAGGCAGCATTTCACAAGCATGCCTACACAAGGACACACACAAACTCATGTGCACACACAGGATTCTTCATATTCTTTAAATTCTGAGTGTTATTTCAATTTGAGTAATATAAACTTTTACTTTCCATGCATTTTTAAGGTAATCAATTTTTTTTAACCTATAAAAGGATTTCTAGGGCCAGGGATATAGCTCAGTGGTTCTGGTGTCTGCCTCACAAGCACAAAATCCTATGTTTTATCCCCAGTACCAAAGGAAAAAAAAATAACCTCAATTCGATAATTGTCAAATATTATTTACTTACAGTACAATTTTTAATCTTGCTCTCAGCTCCTGAAAATTGAAAATGTGGGTTTGGCCAATTATGTATTTCCAGGGAAGAATTCTTCCCTGGAAAATATAATGATGGGATAAAAATCTATGTATCATCTTCAGAGCTTGTCCCATAAAGACTAAAATGAGAATATATGGGAAATGCATATATTAAGGCAGTAGTAAATGTATTCTTGATGTCATCAGGAGGCCTTAAGGAAATGTGGGGAGACATTATAGAAGGAAAGGACTTCACTAGGGTAAAACCCAAAATGACTGGGAGTCCACCATCACGTTCGTGGTGTGGAAGCCTCGCCCAGTGCGGGATCCCAGCTCCTCCCCGGGAACATCCAGCAGCTCAGGCCGAATTCTTCTAAGTCAGAAGGGGTTAGGCTTCAGCCTCTAAGTGGTTGGCTCCTTCTTTCCTTCCTTTGCTCCTTCCTCCTTTCTTTCATTCCTCCCTTCTTCTTTCCTTCCATTCTTTCCTTTCTTATTTTCTTTCTTGTGCTGGGAATCAAACCCCAGCCTTGCCTTACAGGACACATGCTTCAGTACAGACTATATCCGGAGCCTCATGAACTTCTCTAATGCTGACATTGTGATATTGATACCATCATTGAAAAGCATGTAGTTCTAATGGAGCCAAAATATAAAGTTCGCAAAGTAAAGATGTGTTTAAATTTTAATTTTAATTTAAAATTTGATGGCTCAAATGATCAAGAACAAAACGAAGCATAGTCTATTGACAAAAACCATCCTATAATGAGATCATGTCATCAATACGTAAAGAACTTTTATAGAATCAATAAAATATAATTATCAATAGAAAAAAAACATAACAGTCTAGAGAAATCATTCTTAGAAGAAAACCACAGAATCAGCCTCAGTTTCACAGGTAGACGGGAAAAACACCACCCGAGACTACACCGAGGTAAGACGCGCCCCTGCGGCCCCGTGCACCACAGCTGGCCAATAGGCGCCGCTGGTCTCCTGCAAGGAGCAAGGAGCGTCGTTGCTTTTCTTCCTCCGCTACTGGGAGTCGCAACGCTACGCCCTCTGCAGGGAGCAACGTGAGACACGCGCGAGGTCAGGAGGCCCAAATCACGCATGCTCCAGCCTCCTGTCTCAGAACTCACAGCGTTTGCACACTAGAAACAACACTTGGATGAAGTTTTGTATGGAGCTTCCTCTATAAAGGCAAGAGATTGCAAACCACCTCATGTCTGGAAGTAAATAAGAAGTTAAAGTCATGATGGAGGAGCCCTGTGATACTTCCTCACTCCTCAAGATTTACAGCCCAATATTATAGACTTTCGGAAAATTATGAAATATACTCAACATGAATTTACATTTTGGGCTGATGTATATATCTACAGCCAACAGATGAATATATGAATAGTTTATATCTGAAATATAAGCAGTATTCCCTGGATCAGTGTTATATTTGGAAAACGCGTTCTGTGCTTGTGTCCGCTCCAAGATCCCTGCTGGAAGAAAATCTCTAGTGCGGTGGCGTGCAGGGGCGAGGCCTTTGGGACACCACCGGTCATTCGGTCCCTCGTGCTGCCCAGTACGTGAGGCTGCAGCCACAAGGTCCCATCCAGAAGCGGAGACCAGACCCTCTCCAGGCACTAAACTTGCCCACACCTTGATCTAAAACGCTGCTTGAGAAATATATTTCTGATCTTCATAAAGCCCCCAAGTTAAGATATTTTGGTTCAGTAGTATGAATGCATTAAAACGAACGTATTTCTTCAAAACATACAACTTTGCATTATTTAAGGAGCAGAAAATATGTATTACTAAGACAAGCTATGAAAATTCTCCCAGAAAAAAAAAACGTGCATTTTTTTTCTACGACAAAGGAATTTGTTAACCTTCAATACCCACGTTGTAGCTGGGAAAGATTCTAAGAGTAGTGTCAGAACAAAGGTGAACACTGTCGGAAGGTTGGTTTGAGGAATGGAAGATTTATGTAGCTGCCGGAGTCTGAAGTAGGGGATCAGAAAATGATAGTTTCTGGCCAAATACACCATGACACATTTGTATAAACCAAGTACTATTAGATCATAGCCCTGCTCCTTTGTTTACATATCGTCTGTAATTGTTTTCACACAATAGCACCAGATTTGCAGAATCGAGTGGCTGTGATAGCAAACATATGGCCTGAGAAATACTCATTATCTAAGTCTTTCAATAAAAGAAAAAGTTGTCAGCCTTAGACTAAGGAATGTCTGGAGCATCAGCACAGAGCTGCTCAGTCGGAAGAAGAGTCCAGGGAAGGAAGGGAGTTGTCAACTTCAGAAAACATGTGCTTTGTGGTTATGTCACTCGACTTCCCCCTTAGAGCCACCCAGGGCACCCTCAAATCTAGTGACTTAAAGGTTTATGTATTCACTCTAACATACATTTTGTAATTATCCTTTAAATCCTTTAAGAATTCATATTTATAAATATTAGAAGTACAGACACAGAAATGGAAATTTAAGAATAAAATGCAACATAAATGGAAGTAAAATGGACTGTTCCTTTTTCTTTTTCACCACTGAAGCCCTTGGGAAGCATGCACACTTCAGTCCAGAAACACCGACCTGGGGCAAAGTCTTAGCCAAGGAGATGGTCCTAACAGAAGCCACCAGGAGCGACGTTCCCTAGACACGACCTCCTCGCCGACACTCTAACTCTAGGCTTCGTCGAGGCAGAGAACCAACATCCTCAGCAGGTTCCTGACTCAGATGGTCACTGCAGGGGCTGGGTGAAGACAGAGAGCAGGCGGAGCTAGCCAGACAGTGAGAAGAGGTCTGGTGGCCTGGGCGTCTTCGCCTCTCAGCACCGCGACCTGTGCCTTACAGGTCACACATTTATCTTAATAATTAGGTGTCTTGGTCAAAAATACACAGAAACCCAAACAAGGCAGAAATGATTCCTCCTTTACAAAAAGATTTGTCTTTTCAAAAAGTTAATCTACAGCTACTTGTCCTGAACTGTCCTCAAAATAATCAATGAAAAATACTAAGTCTGTTACCAAGTTTTGCAGACTATATTAAAGATCATACAAAGTTATATACCATGTAATAGAAAGTGAGTGATAATGACCATTTAAGAAAGGAAGCGTGGGCTGGGGATTTAGCTCAGTGGTTCCAGCCTTGCAAGTGCAAGGTCCCTGGTTCATTCCCCGGTAACCACATACAACAATACCCGGCGTGGTGACTCAGGCCAACCAAGAATCAGTACCACACACCACAGCGTCAGGAGCGGTGGTTCATATCTGTAATCCCAGCATTTGGGAAGCAGAGGCAGGAGGATTCTGTGAGTTCGAGGCCATCCCGGGCTACATAGTGAGTTCAGGGCCAGCCTGAACTAGAAAGTAAGACACTGTCACAAAGAGCTATGGAAAAAAAAAAAAAAGAAAGGAAACATGTACAAAATGTTTTCCTAAATTTAAGCTATATGTATCTATCTTTAAAATCTAAACATGATTTTAATGTCTATCTATAGATGGATAGATTGATAGATTGACAGATATTCCTAAGCACATATTTTCCATATTTCACTTGGATTTCAATGTCATATATGATTTTAAACTAAAATGTAAATCACACCTTTTATATAAGATAAGAAAATGATGTAAAGTATAATTCTAAAATGTTCCCTGGTATGAAAATAAATTTAAGAAGCCTTGGTGATTGAGTGCTATAAGCATCTCTCCTTGATGATTTTAAACTATTGGTATGGTTTTAGAAATACTGCAATTTTATGTTTCTTTCCTGATTAGTAAGTTAATCTTCTTTGTACTTCGTAGAGGTTTTGTCAACATGCATCCACAAATTGAAATTTGTTTTCTTTTTTTCAAGGCTAAGTGGCTTCACTAGAGCAAGGCAGGATTACATAGGATTTAAAAGTTGGCATTGGGCCTTTCTTCTCACCCAAAGTGGGCACAATGCTAACCAAGTGCCAGTTATACTACATCTGTAGCCTGTCTTCTTCCTCTTCTTTTCCTTCTCTTCTCCTCATATTCCTCTTCTTCCTCCTCCTCATCCTTTTCTTCTTCCTGACCAGCCAGTTTGGGAGTCTGACCTCTCGCTTCTCCAGCCTGAGGTAGCGGATCATGGAGCAGGACGCCAGCTATGTCCAGACTGGCCAGAGCTTCGCCCCACACTAGCCCAGGCTGCCCTCTGCCCTGGCGTCTGGCCTGCCAGGAGCACGACTTGATCTTCCAGAGCGATGCCCTCCAGGGAGGCTACCTGGGCCGGGGTGTGGGTGCCCCCTCTGGCCAGTCCTTCCCGGGTGTACAGACCCTACACTGGGACCAGGAGCTGCAGTTTGACAATGGACCCACTGATCACTACTACAAAGACGAGCCCGAGAAAGAGTTCACTGATTAAATTAGTCACAGCTTCAATTCATCCCACAATGACAATGTTCTCCCATCATTTAAGCTTATATAAATATTATTTGAGAAATAACTTATTGTCTCCAAAGGTTGTTAAAAGTTATGCTTTTATTCACATTCTTAAATACCAAATGTTGCAGAGAAAACAGGGACTAGAGTTAAAATCACCTTTTTTATGTGATCAATAGTTACTCTCACCAAAGAAAAGTCATTTCTGAGATTCTTGTGTATCATCTGCTGAAATTGAAAGAAAAAGTTAGGAGCCATGGTGAGCCTGATGGTGGCAGAGTCCTAAGCAAACTACTGGCCCATAATCACATTGTGCATATTCCTGAGAAAGTGTCCAAATAACAGATCAGTCTCTTAAGAAGAATTTAATTTCATTTGGAATGTCCTCACAGGGAAACTTAATAGAATTTGTGACATGTTAAACAGTAGAATTTGGGACTTTTCATTAATTTGTTATTGAATATTTTGTGATGAACATATGAATATTTAATTTTCAAAAACATTTTGAGAAATTATACTGATTTATGAAAACCCAGTATAATGTCCTAAATTTTTCACTTTAAAATTATATTAACATTGGAAAAGATTTCTAAATCATATAAAATTATTCCAACTTTTAAAGTGTTTCTACTTAGAAAGCAACATCATATTTTTTTTTCCTTTGGGGCTATAACAAATTATTACAAGAAAAGACATAACACAATTTGTTGTTACAGTTCTCCAGGTCAGAAATCTAATATTTTCCATTTTAAATTGAGGTGTTCTTAGGTTACAGAGAGGAATGCATTTCCTTGTCTTTCATATTTTTTAATATTGCCAGCAATCTTTATCTCCTTCTTCCAACATCATTCTAAAAAAGATAAATTTCTCCTTGATTTTTCTTCCTGTGGTCGTGACTCTTTTGGGCTACATCTTGGAGAGTTTCTCCATTTCTATGGATTCATTTGGTCAGATTGGGCTGGCACAGGAAAACACCAGGAAAACCACATCCTTCTGGAAATCCTTCACTTTGATCACAGCTGTAAAGTTTCTTTTGCCACATGCAACAACACAGTTGTAGATTCAGTCACATTAGCTGGCTTTTCTGTCCCTGAGACACACAACACCCTACACGTACACAGGCAAGGAAGAGAGGTATTCTTTGGCTGATGGTTTTAGGGGGTATAGTCCATGGCCATTTGCCTCCAAGGCAGCAACATTACAGTAGAAGGGCCTGGGGAGCAGGGATGCTGACTTCATGGCAACAAGAAGCAAATCAAAGGAGCGCGGTCACACCGGAAAGGGGCGGAGACTGAATGAACCACCCCAAGTCCTGACTCCATGGCCCACCCGGAAACACCAGAACTCACCTGACCAATCAAACTGATGCAATGAAGCTTAACTACATTCCTAGGATTAGGGTAAAGACATAGTTCAGAAGGATCACAGTTTGTCTGCCACACTTATTTTAGAATAGCACAGTTTTAAATGCATAATTTGTGAGTGTTATATGTTACACGTCAGTATCAGGAAGAAATATAAAGTCTTTGTCAGGCTGGATATTAATAGGTTTTTTTTCTTTTACGTGCTGTTTGCCAAAGCTTTATATGTAATATAAATCAACCAAAAATTATTACTTTCTTATAAAATGACACATTTTTACTGCTAGTATCTTGAAATTACAATTGAAGGAGAAATTAATCGTAATTTAATTTTTTAATTTTTATTGTAAACCTTTCATTCAATATAATTTATTTCCAAAAACATTAATGACCATGAACACAAAAGCTTTATTTGGTTTTATAAATGAAGCAAAACAAATATAAATAACCTATCGCGCTTGAAAGGATTTTCTCTTCTTAATTGAAAACAAACGAAACCTAAGCTAAATTAAATGAATGTTTAATCTCTCATCCTAACACAAAGGTTATTAGTTGGTGCAAGTGTGTACATAGTTTCAGACAAAAGAAACAAGCAATTGATTATTTTAACTTTGGAAATGTCTAAGTTTAACAACTTGAAATAATAAAAATACAGAATTGCATTTTAAACAGTGCAGTATATTTTCAAATGAATTTCTCAGTATTTGCTTATGACTTGCAGTTTTAGTAAAGAGGGACTAGATGTGCTTAGGAAGGTCTCTGGTTTGACATTTTTCTAAGGGCTTTCTAAGAACATAATGAGAGTTTTTGTTTGAACTAAGCAAAACAGGCATTGGATTTTAGGAAACTCTTGCCAAGGATGTTATATTCATGCTGTAATTCATTTTGAGAACTACTTTATCTGTCGCTGCAAATTTCAGAGGCCACTCACTATAACTTCATTTTCCTGTAACAAGTAATGGATGTCTTGAAGCCCTGGTTCAATAGTTTAACCCAACCCCCTGTGTCCGGTAAGATGCTCACTGCTGCTCCTTGCGGACTGTGCTGCGCCTTTGGCTCCTGATCTTTGTCCTTGAGTCCACAACCAAAGCTGGCAACACGAAGGTGGTGCCGTGAGTTGGGGTTCACACCAGTGTTCAGTGTGCCCCCCCCCCAGCGCCGTGTCAGATCACGCAGAAGTCCAGGGTGGACGTTCTGAATTTGTCCCAGGTCCATCTCACACATGCGCATGCGCACGCGCACATGCGCGCACGCGCGCGCGCGCACGCGCACGCGCACACACCATCGCCTGTCTCTAAACTCCTGTCTTTTCTGCCATATGGCACGAAGTTTCTCCCACGTAGGGTCCTAGAGGAAAGAGAAGGCAAGTTCCCCTCTTGTCAGACCTGCGTTTACCCACTCTGTTCCACCCTGTGTATCTGTGTTCTGTCCTCGCTTTTAATCTAATTCAAACAGCATTTACAGCTCTCCCTATGGCTGGGGAATATAGCCACTGATTACTGAGAGCATTGGTTGGTTGTATTTAAAATATAATAAACTAATTAAGCTAATAAACAAAAATGAGAAAAGTTTAGCAGGCAGACATGATTCATGTAGAAATGAGAGATATGGATTTACTGAAATTAATAGAATATATTTAAATGTATTGTTTACTTATAGTATGTCTTGCTTTGGGGACTGAGGGAAACACTGTTTAGAAATCCACAAATCTCACAGCACTGAGAGAGGTGCGACTTTGGCTCTTGCAAAGCTGTGGCTGGAACAGTCCTCCAGACGCACGGATGCCTGGACCTAGGATTCCTTTTCCTCCCGTCCTCACGTGTGTGCCTCAGAGTCTAATGTGCACCTAAAACTCGCTGGGTGCCGCCGAGGAGTATGTGGGTAAATGACCTCATCACTGACACGAGTACAGTAAGAGACGAATGAAGAAGTGGGGAGGAGACCATTTGTACTGCACCGCGCGTGCCATGACAGATGGGGGGGCACATCAGGAAAGCTCTGGAATATGGACTTAATAGGATTACCAAGTATTCCTGGAGTTTGAAGAGAAGAGACAGCACCACAGATTCATTTTTGGAATGCATATCATTTATATTTATTGTTAAAGAATCCAGGAAATATCATAGTTAATAATGGAGGGTCAAAGCCAAATGTCTCCAAATGCTGCAAAGGGTAGGGGGTTAATTCATGGGCAAGTTGCAGAGTTACTTTAAAGAAAAGGTATCCAGTTCATGGTGCTTCAAAATGTGAGCCGTATTTTCTGGGCAATCCATCCAGCTCCAAGCAGAAGGTGAACTTTATTCAGAGTGTTGGAGATACTTTGCACTGACCTGACGTTTGCTGGAGTACTATACACACAGCTAAAGTCAAGAGTGAGCAGGAAGAGAAAGCAGCAATCGATGAAGTATTAGAAAGTGTCAGCAGGTTGGAAAGAAGTTTAATGGGGGTTGGGTAGCTGTTTCTGGATGTGTGAAAGGCTGTGATGCAGATAGAAAGATTATTGGAGGTTTGCATGGAAGTGCCACAGGACTCAAGGTTGGTTCAGGAAGGCCGATGCTAACTAAAGAGGAGGTGTGTTTTCCCATCAGTTAGCCTGATTTAAACAGTCAGGACTGTGTTTTCCAGTTTCTAACTGTACTTGAAAAAGGCCCAAATGACCTAACAAACTATTAAAGAGGGTGAAAAAAAGACTGGATGACATGAGCTCAGGTCACTTTGAGTTTTAATAGTGTAATCAGCTATCCTGTAAAGCTTCTCATTAAAAAAAATTAGAGTGGGCTTCTGTTGGTATTCAGTTATTCCATCAAAGTTTCTTCCAGTACTTTTCACCAATTGAAGTAGGGAGGCGTGATCTAAAAGAAAATCCATGTACATAATTCTGTCAACCCTCCTTTTGCAAATTCTTTGCACTAAAATCATGAGAGCCTCTAGTCCAAGGGAAACAAGTCCACACAATCATCCAGGAAGAGGAGCTGAAACATCTGATGTCTTTATTGCACTTAATGAAAACATAGACATCTTCCAGAGATACTTGTACATTAGCAAAAGGACCTGAATGGCTGATGTTTATAGTCCTGATGACGAGCAGATCAAAGCCATTCTCAGGCGGCTTCTCAAGCGGCTCTTCATTAGGCACCTGTCATCCCCTGCCTTGGTTGGCAAAGAGATACAACGTACATCATTTGAACTTTTCCAAATCAGTGTGGATTTGGTTTAAGTGTACGAAACAATTAAAAAATGTATGAACTAATGACTCCAACTATTAAAGAGAATGTATCCCACATAACTTTTGCTGACTTAAAACTTGACTCTGTTTTTATGTTATTCTACTTGTAAAGAAGTTTCAGGGCATTGCATTTGTTCAAGCACCATGGGCACCTACAACTCCAGAAGCTGTGACAGACAATAGGCAGATGATGACAGAGTTAGTGCAAAATAACTAACAAGAAAGATATAAGAGTAGACAGTTTGAAATGAATGAGAAAACAAATACATTGTAACATTACATGTTCCAACATGGAAGTGCGGAGTAGCAGCCAAAGAACAGAAGGTGCCTGAGCAAGATCAACTCTTATTCTTACCTCTCCCACGCCACTTACTGACATTTCCCATTTTCTTTTTATCCTTAAGGGCTGTTTTTGTATTTGAACACTTATAGAAGAGTTACCCGGAGTGCTCAATCTCACTGCCATATTGAATAAAAGATGTAGGTTTGTCCCAATAGTCCCAAGCATATGCTTATAAATAGGGCTGAGTGGAGAGACAGGAATGCACGATGAGAAGAGAGGGGTGCGAGCTGTCAGACTCCCAGCATGTTTTGAAGAGAGGTTCTTTTGTGTAGCAGCACAGTAGCCATCAAATGAGAGGGTTATTTTATTATTAAAAGGTATGCAAGAAATGTTGGGTTTGGGGGCAGATTTCAGTGTTAAATAGGAAATGGAGACACCAACTAGGGTGGGAACAAAGTGTCAGTTGTGAGGGGGGTGGAGATGAACTCTCAGAGACTGGAAGCACATGAGCTAGAGAAGCTGGTGAGCCTTCGCTGCAGAATGGGGCCTCACCTGGAGCTGGAAACAAGGGCAAGACTAACTGATATTCATGATCATGAGGGTTTATCTATTCTATGCAAATATTTCAATCCAGTCCTAAGTAAATTTAACAAAAATATTTCACTGGATTTTCGTACAGCTAATTTTAGTTTACTATGTGAAAGTCATAGAGAGATTTGTCATAAGCTTTGTCATTCAAAAGTTATAATATTTCTAGGGCTGGGGATTTAGCATCTGCCCGGCAAGCGTAAGATCTGGAGATCGATCCCTGGTACCACATACCACAATGCTGGATATCACACCTGTCATCCCAGCACTTGGAGGCAGAGGCAGGAGGATAGCTGAGTTCGAGGCTTGCCTGGGCTACTTAGTGAGCTCAAGGCCAGCCTGAACTACGAAGCAAGACCCCATCTCAAAAAAAAAAAAAAATTAAAGGAATAACCTAGAATAAGTACATTCCTTTTGCAAAAGAACACAGTAAGTAAATTATACTTCCTGATTACAACTTACTATAAAGTTATAGTAATCAAAATAGCTCTCAATTACAATAGGAAGAGATGAAAAAAATAGAAAATTTAGAAAGAGTACAGTAAAATTATTTATGGCAAAGATACAGAAGCAACTCAGTGAAGAAGTTCGTCTAAATAATACTAATACAATTGGGCAGGCAGATAGGACCACACCCACAAACATTCATGACACATTTTATCTTTTACATTATAGACAGAAATTAACTTGAAATAGAGCAAAAACCTCAACTTATGAGCCACCTATAGAACTCATAGAAGAAACCTTAAAAGAGAATCCTTGATCTGTACAGTTAATCAAAGATTTCTTAGATGAGAAATTACAAACCAGAAAAGAATGGATACCTTAAAACTTGACCACTGCTCTTCAAAAGACACTAGTGACAAAAAAAGGCAAATCAGAGAATTGAAATAAGGCGTTGCATAAGATGTGTCTAAGAAAAAACTTTCATTTAGAATATATAAAGATCTCTTAAAAGTCAATAATAAAAATCAAAGAACCCAACGAAATTAATGAGCAAAATATCTAAACAAGAACTGTGTCGGAAAAACCGCACCACTGGTAAATAACCCAATGAAAGGGTACTCCAAACCATCAGTCTTCGAGGAAATGAATGGAAATCACATGTGAGGGCAGCTCTCACTGACAAGGGGTCACACACACAGGTACAATCCTGACACCAAAAGAGCTAAAGAGCTTTCACATTTTTTAAAAAGCCCTTACACGTTGCTACTGGGGATATAAGACAGCACAGGTGCTCTGAAAAGTATTCTGGAAATATCTACCTGGACATACATTCTATAAACAAGAAGTCTTACTTCTTTGTATTATCCAAGGGGCATGAACTACTTATATGCAATACACCCTGAGTGCCTTCTGTGAATAATCATAGCAAGTTCATTTACCACCAGCTCAAAAATTCAAAATATTCATTAATCAGGGAATACATAAACACATACTGTTTCTATATAGTTTATCTACCATATACAGTACTAAATATTAATTAAAATGAATAAGTAACTTAAGAACAGAACTATTGAGGTGTGCAACCTCATGATGAATTTCAAAAGCTTTCTCTTATGCAGAAGCCACAGGTCTGTAGGAGATTATCCCATTTCTGTGATCCACCTTTAAATGCAAATGGCAGGAAAAGAAATCAAGTAAGTACCTGGCATGGAAGAAGGTGCCCCAGGAAGGAGGTGAACTTATAATGAGCATGAAGAAGCATGAGGAGAAATAGGCACGTTATCTTTCACTGGGGTGATTGCTTACATGGTTGCACACCCTCTGCAAAAATATCCAAAGGAATTCCAAAAGAATTAATTTAATTTTACGCAAAATAGCCCTCCATAAAGCTGTCACAAAAAAGTGCAAGAATGAAAAAGTGCAGCACTTTGCAAAAACATTTATTGATGGAGACCTTACTGTCCCTGAAAATAGGCCAGAAGAATTAGAAATAATTGATACCAGGATAATAATTGATACCAGTGCCTGCCTGATAAGAGAAAACATAAACAGCATCATTTTAAATAAAATTTATTGTAACGAGAAATGAATTATGAAGGACACAATTTCTGTTGGAAACTTCAGTCTGAAATCTGCACATGCTGAAATGCTCGGCAACAAATGAGCCTGTCATGGCTAGTACTGCATAAAAGTTTAACACAAATTTAGAAGTTTCAACCAGCACTGTTTGCATCACATCGCTTTTGGAAGCGGAGTGTCTGGGCACAGATTGGCCAGGTGTCCCCCTCTCAAGGTCCATGAATCCGCAGTCCTGGTGTCAGGCAGGCTGGGTTCTCACCCGGAGGCTCCGCTGTAAAGGGATCCCCTTTCCCCAGCTTTCGGTCATTGTCTGCAAACCGCTCCATGAAGATGGTCAGACTGAGGCCCTGACGTGCTTGCTGAGTATTGTCATAATGACACCCTCTGACTCCCGCTGCCCGCGTCTTTCCAGGATGGTTACCTGATTCTGAAGACCAAGATGGGGCTTGCTGTCTGTCAAGTTAACTGATCATATCAGAACGAGGTCACAAGAGGCAGCTGCACTTCCCAGCAAGGGCTGTGCATGGGTCTAGAGGTGAGGAGCAGAGGTCGGGGGAGGGAGGCGCGTGAGCACTGGCCCTTGCAGAGAGAAGGAAAACCATGAACGAGCTACTGGATCTAAACAAGCATTGATCGGTGGAGCAGGTTCCACATACAAAGTAATTTAAAGCTTTACTAATAACACAAGTGAGATAAAAGACATAATATAAGCTGAGCCCATTTAAGATTCTTTTATTTTCAAAACTTGAATAGATGTGCTTACCTACATGAGCCTAGGAAAAAAGAGAACAATACATAACACTAAATCTAAAATCACTGCGCAGCAGAGTAGATTAATTTGTTTCTGATCCAGGAGGAATATTAACTAAAATTAAAATGAGATACAGTCTTACTTCAAAAGATTAATGTTTCAGTGAGAAAAATATAATTTGAAGAACAAAATTAAAGACACTTCCAGTTAGTTGGAAAAATTATAGACTTATAAACCTGGAAAAAATTTACTCCTTCTCTAGGTTCACATTTATTTTTCAAAACAAATGCCAGCATCTTTGGTAGAAGTGTGATTTGGCTTGGGCCAAGCCAAGCTTTGCAACACACTCTTTATTCATGAAGTCATTTATAACACGTGCAAAGTTCAGTGGAGACACTGTGATCAAATACCGCAAGCCAGATAGCTTATAAACAACAGAAATTTATTTCTCACCCTCCCAGAGCTGAGCCGCTCAAACTCAAGGCAGATCTTGTGCCTGGTGGGGACCCTTGTCTGAGTTCCTGGAAGCCCATTTTAGTCCATCCCCCCATGGTGAAGGGGCCAAGGACCTCCTCCTGCCTCTGCTCAGGGACAAATCTGAACAACAAAGGCGCAGCCCTCGGGACCAAGTCACCTGCAGAAGCCACACGAGTGTCCGCAGTCTGGGGACAGGATTTCAACACAGGAAGCAGAGGAGCCACAGGCCCTGAGAGCATAACGTATGTTCGCTTCGTTGACATCTTACCGCAACAGCAAATTTGTTCTACTAAAAGCTGGTTCTGATCCTCCACAGATATTCTTGTCGTTGGTGATACTTTAGCAAC